>JAJOZX010007746.1:175000-208876 GCA_023014485.1 Bathynomus jamesi | reverse complement strand
GTGACAAATTTCTGTTATGCTTTCTGCAATATTCAATCAAAGGAAACCAGGTCTCTCCCAAAAAGTGGGCACTCAATAAGAAGATGTTGTAATGTCATTGGGATTTGGCAGGGGGTACAAAAGGTTCTACGATTGTTAGAAACATAATACAATTTCGTCACGTCGTGACAGTCCCTTGGGGGTTGGATATACATTAGCTACTTTAACTAGGGTCCCATCTCTTATATTAAAGTATCGCTCCCAGTGATTCTGCCACAGTGAGTAAAGGGTCTTCCTTATTTTGGTTCTAATTTGTGAAAAAGTTACTAAAGTCTCATACTCTGTGCCACAGATATATGCATTTCTTGCAATCTCATCAGCATATTCGATTCCCACCATCCTTTTTTGACCAGAAATCCAAATAAAATGAACCTCTGTTGGACCAAGAGATGTAAGAGGTGTATTATTTGATACGGATGGAAGTTCTTGACAGAGGTATTACATATATCTGAGAGAGAAGCTAGTGAATCACTGCAGATGATGATTTTATTAGTATTGGAATGAACTGCCTGAATATACAGTGAGCCCTGTAAATGGCAAAAAGTTCAGCATCAAATATGGGTGTGCCATTAGACAGAACAAAAGAAAAGTCCCTTTCTGCAATGCAAAAACCTGCCTTGCCTGAACCTGTGGGATCCACTGAGCCATCCGTGTATATTACAGTAGCAGGGATACAGAAAAAGGAATTCGTTTTTCTGTATCCACCCGAAGAGGATGCCATTGGGCATCGAAACTGTTGTGGAAATAAACTCTGTCTATTAGAGTGGGTTTTTATTATGGTAAAGTTCTTTAACTCCTTGTAAATCTCTTTCTATATATATATATTTAAGGGATTCCAAAAAACCTTAGCCCCCTCTTTGCAGCTTAAATGTTTACTTATATCGAAATAGTTTTTAGTGATTATAAAAATATATAAAATTCTTTATTTATTGCAGGTATTAAAATTACTCTAGCTGATAAAGTGATAATATAATGGCTTCTCAATTAATTGGTGATTCGGAGAGGCAACGTGTGATAGATCGCATACGAGCAATAACATTTCGGGAAGCTCGTGATGCTGGAGCCACCTTTGTAACACGTTCATGGGTTGCCAAAAAGTTGTGAAGAAGTGAGGACTTCGTCAAAAGAAATTGGAATAAAACTTTGGATAAATGTGAAATGGATACAACCAAATCTGGGTGCCCAAATTTGCCACTCTCTCAGGAAACAAAGGACATCATTGAAAGCGGTACGCGTAATCGGAAAAACAGCTGTGCTAAACTTTCTAGAGAGATCGAAGTGTTGAGAGGAAAGATCGTTAGTGGTGAGATCATTCGACTGTACCGTCATAGGCAAGGTTTAAAACCTTGGCATGAACTTCCAAAGCCAAGAAAAACTCAACTTAATATCGATGACAAAATGTGGTTTGCCCATTATCTTGAAGATTGGGATGTGGATGATTTCATGCATTTAGATGTCTCCGATGAATTTTTTGTTTACGTAACACGTCGGCCTAACTACCAAAATGATCGAGTGTGTGCCACAACACCAGATGAAATCGATGACAATGAACATTATCGCGAATTATTAAAAAGTCCAGACTGTGTTGGTGTGTTTGTTTTGTTCACTGCAAAGAAGTTCATGTGGGTGCTGAAGCCAAATGGTCAGAGTTGGGATGGACAGTATTTTCGTGATATTATTCTATCCCAGCATGTCATTCCTTTTCTAAGAAACCCATACAATGTTATGGATGTCGATCAGGTCACACTTCTGCACGATAAGGCTCCCTGCTTTAAGGCATTAGCCACTCAACAGTTGTTGCGAAACCATGAGATCGATTTCTTTGGAAATGAAGAATGGCCAGGAAATTCTCCTGACCTGAACGTCTGTGAACACATTGGACCAGTTATAAAGGACAAGGTTGAATGTCTCTTGTTTCAAGAATCTGCAGCAAATCGATTTTCGAAGGATACAATGACGCAACACATTGAAACTGTTTTAGCAAATTTGCGTAACGATCAAGATCTATTCAGGTCACTTTTGGCAAGCTACCCAAAGCGAATTCAGGCTGTTTTGGAAGCCAATGGCGGGAACACCAAGTTTTAATTGTTTCTCATTAAATGCAGGATTAAATTCTCTTTTGTAAGGTATGTTTAGTTTTACTGTACCTTTAATGGTTTAGGCCATGGGCTGGGGGGGGAAAGGTTTATTGGAGCTCCGTATATGTACTCTGCATGTGTTTTTGATGAAAAACAAACGGGTTTTTATTAAAAAAGATTCAGAAAAATGTATGAACTAATCAAATTAATTTTAAATTATCCTTTCTCCTTAAAGGTCCGATGAGGAACTGACTCGTGATATAGCTACTTTTCGTGATAGCATTGAAGAAACGCATGTCGTGGACCTGTATACGGAGGTGGAAGTTTTTCCGCCCAGTCAACCCAGCGAATGCCGCATCATCAACGAAATAATGTAAACTTTTTCCTTTTCTTGTGTTTCGGGTAAGAGCGTTTTTCGTTTTTCATGTGTTTCGGGTAAGAAGATGCAGTGTATTTTCATCAATTTACTAAATGATGGAAATTATGTTTTATAAAATAGTATATTTAGTTACAGAATTAGTTTCCATTACATTTTAAATAAGCTACAGAATACACAAACTAATATTATTGGAGACAATATTGATACAATTACTCAAGTTACAATTTATATACACGTAAAAGTTTACACAATACATCGAGTGCGCACAAATGGAACCCTTTTTTTATCTGTCTGCATACCATTTCATCATTCCGCTCTGTGTGACACGGGTCGAATAATTTTAAAATATGTATAAATTCCTTTCCACGTGACATGTGCCAGAGAAATGAAAAGCAATACATGCGAAATACGTTACTAAAGTATCCCTGGAATCTGTAAGGATTCCAGACAATTTAGGGAATCTGTAGCTGTTCGAGATAATTTACAATAATAACGTCATTCCATGGATCAGTCCCGAGTGAATTAAAATAGTACAGGCGATCCCTATTTTTAAAGTAGATAGCTATCCAATGAATCCCTTCACCACCAATAATATCCGTGTTTACAATAAGTCAGCCGTATTTTCTCGTAGTTAGCAATTTCAATGTTTCATTCTTTGCAAACTCACCGATATATTTGCAGCGCGTGATTCGTTCACTATTCATTACTCTCTGAAGTGTATCCGCGTCCATTTTAAAACTCAGTGAAAACGTCCCCAAATCTGTCAATTTCTATTAGAGCTTGTGATTCGAGGTATACTAGTACACTAATAGAGGCGTCTATCGGCTTGGCGAATTCGAGTCTGACTGAGATGTTTCCACTCTGTTGTGGACTTAAGTGTGGATTTGCAATAGCAGATAAGTCAGGTGTGACGTCAAACGGGTAAAGGTTAAATTGATCGACGAATTGTTTCTGCGTTATCCAATCCCAAGCTCATCATAAGCACCTGCAATATGGGCCAGATTACTATAAGCCCTCAAGCAAAGCGGGAACACAGTGTCTGATGAATAATCCGTATCCATTGCCCCGCCCAGAGCAACGCCTTTGACGTATAGAGTTATATTTTTAGGGCCGAAATTCTCGAATTTAAAAGCGTTCTTTTAAATTTTCTATTCACCGAAGCGTGTTCCTGCAGTCCAATTAATAACCTTTTAGGTAGAATTCCAAGGGCCACGTTTTCTATCTGTTTCGAGGCCAACCCTGCTGGCACCGTGTATAGTTTCGTTTGTACTCTGTTAATTGGGTATTTTACTGTGGCATGTAGTAAATTTTTCTCAATTTCTATTTGTTTAGGCGAACTTAATTTCACACTGCGTACGCGAGGGTGTTTCCATAAGATGAATCACAACGGGCCTTGCACTCTCTTCTTGATCAGCCCCCAGATTTAAACAGATCTCAGGATTCGTGCGGGTGAGCTATATTTTCATATCAACCCCATTCACAAGCAACTTCTCCTGGAATGTGAAGTCTGTATGAGGGCGTTCAAAACATTCATATATCTTCTTTTTAGAATTTGTAAATTTGTCCTTTATACTACTGACGTCTTTAGTCTGATAATAGCCCTCGGCAGTTAAAAAGGTACCCTTCGCTTCTTTGGAAAATTTCAGCAGATTTTCCAGATAGGCTCGTAGATGATAGTACCCCGTTCCTGCCGAGATGTTGACCTGATTTAAATATACATCACACTGGTTGAATATGGAGTACAGAAAGTTTGTTTCAGGATATACAGCATATTTGTCATCGCAGTCCGTTCCATCAGAATGGGTTATAGTAGTTTAGCGTACATGTGCACACAGCTTGGATCCAAAAAGTAAGGGCCTGAGCTGGGCATCACGAATTCTATAGGAGCACTCGAGAAATTAATTGTGTTTAACGGATTAATTGTAATAAAGTCACTGTGCTCAATAGAAACTTGAGTTGGGGCCTGTCAAAGAGGGACAGCTCCGATTTACAACATTGTGAACTACACGGATAGATGAAGCGTGCCATGACGAGTCAGAAATAGTACTGCCTCTCTCGACAAGTAGTAAACAGCCTATGATTCGTGAGAGGAATGTCCTTAGCTTACATCAGTTAAAAAATGGTCAACCATAGGTTTCAGTCGCTTAGAACACCTCTTTATTTTTAATGTCCTTTTACGTTTAATGCCACGTGCTGGTAATCCCTTCCTCCGGACAGCCCTCTACTTCTTCCCACCACCACGCATTTTTCTCTTTGCATCTTTGATGATTTCGTCCTGTGTACGCTTTAAGTGGTTTTTTTAGAGCTTCTTTAAGTTTAGCCCCAGCCATTATATCTTCTGCTGTGTTAAGACCTGATTGCGGCGCTTTCCTCCCGAGGTATCTGGCGCCTCTCTTCAGCAAGGGGACAACCGTGCTAGTGTGAGTGAAAAAATGGACCGAAGCCCACTCCCACGCTGCTATCTCACACCTCGATAGACTGTGAAAGGCTTTCGTTCCATTATAACTGAGTGCGTCGAAAGTGCAGCTTCACTGTTAAGTTCCCATCACCGAATGGGAAACTTTTTCCTTCAATCGTTCTTATATATATTGAAATATTGGTTAATAGATAAGTTGCGACATTCATATAGTGAGGTTTGTCATTTGTAATGCTCAAGCTCTTTTCTCTATGGTGGGGGATGTGAACAATGCGCAGCAGGCGTGCCTGGGTATCCCCAACAAACTGGTGCTCCGCTATATTGCTGTAAATATAGCACATGTCTAGAGGTTTATAGCCATCACTCAATTTCTCCAATTCCAACTGATACATTAGGCTGGACAAGTCATGTTGTGTTTCGTGAAAGGTATCTCTTTGGGATGGCAGCTCCATATCAGCCATCGGTTATAATTTTGAACAGTCCTTTGTCTTTAACCTCTTAACGCCTGAAGATTTTGTAGGGTTAAGTTATGAATGCGTGTATTGGAAACGGTACAAATTCGACCCAGTCGTCCAAAAGAGGTTAATACTTCTGTTAGCCTGTGATTTTAGTATCAGAGTATATGCATGGGGATCTTTGTTTACGATTTCGTATACTAAATCACCCGTAAGATTTGAGCTTTCTAAACTTACGTTTAAGTCTCTCACAACATCCTCGACCGCACCATAACGACCCGGACCTAGTGTTACAACTTTAGTGTAATACTTTGCAAACCCACTCAGGACGGTACGCATAGTTTCATCCCGAGTTACCCAGGCTTTTTCACACTCATCACAGTCTCTAAGAACCGTAAAAACGGGTTCTTTATAAACAAAACTTAAAAAATGATGTCCAACTGAATTTCGCATATTCCAACCTCATACGTATCACGACCCAATTCAATGGGTCCATGGAGTTCTGCTACAAAGTTGGCCAGGGTGTTGTTAGGATGTACAGACAGAAAAGAAGAGAAGGGGAGTGTCACGTAGAAATGGTTAGGCGCCATGTTGCATACTATTTAAGCTTCATTACTGCATCAGTTTTTATATAGGTGTTGAAGCTTTATGGTACGTTGAACTCTTTCAGCTAAAGAGGCCTTATGTATAGAATTGCTAGTGTAGTAACTGATATTAAACTCTGACAACATGTTCTGAAAAGCGCGATCTATAAATTCTTTCCCCATATCAGTACAAAAATAGCCAGGAAACCTGTTTTCTTTCAACATCAACGTTTTGGTGGCTTTAGCAACTGTTTCAGGCGATTTATTTTTCAGAGGAATTAGCCATAGATATCTAGAGAATACATCTATTATGAATAGGATGTTGCGGTACCCATCATTATAGAGTGAATATCTTTGCATGTCTGTTGAATCCGTTTGCCAGATATAATCAATCGAGGCCGCGGTTGTTTTGGCTGTTTTAAACCTTTTTTCACCGGCTTAAGAAGTGTATAAGGTCCTGCCCCCGCAAAAACCTCTCAACATCTTTTTTCCCTACTTCATCATTGCAAACATTTCAGTACAGACTATCAACGCCTCCGTATGAGGATGGGCTAGAAGTGTCATAATAACGTTTCCTTAATATGTTAGCCATTTGCGTATTTTAAAGGCACGTGGGGAAGGTTGGTCGTTGTTGTTTGGTCTCTTCTTTCTCCTCTTCAGAGATGCTACCGCTGGGAGTGATGGCGTTCTCAGTTGTGACACCACATGCGTGGCATGCTCGAAATCTTTTAACCGTTTCAGATTTCCTATTATTGTTTTAGGGACATTTATTTGTTGTCGTCTTGCTTTAATATGCTTCCATAGGCCTGTTCAAAAATCAACTTTTTCTTATTTTCATAGTTTCTGTACATTTTCCCATGCTTTTTGACCTGAGAAAGCCGAAAATCACAACTATTTTGACCTAGGATGTTGGGAAGCATTGCCGCATGGAGCTTTAAATTTTCTGCCTTGAAATCGGCCAAAGCGCCAATTCCGATGTCCCTTGAATTATGTTTTGCACTTTAACTTTTGATCTAAACAAGATAGAGCAACAAATTAGGTATCAAATGAAAGAGCATAAAATTAATAAATAACAATAATAATAATAATAATAATAATAATAAATAAATAATAATTAATAATAATAATAATAATAATAATAATTATCTATCATTTTTCAGGAAACAACAGAAACTCAATCAGAATCTAGAAAACCATCTACAAGTTACAACTTCACAATGGCATTAAGCAAGGAGCTGAGGGAGCTCCGTGGGCGCACAGTTGATATCTCAGAACCTCCACGTACTGTCCACAGGCAGGTGTCAACTGGGCCATCTACCAGATCTCTCACTGAAACTTTCCTGGTTGGATACCCTTCAGCTTTTATCAGTGGTTCCCAGCTTCCCACCAACAGACAGGCGTTCCAGTATTTCCTTAATCTTCAGAATTTACCGGAAAATGCAGGGAGGCCCATGGTTCAAGACCTTGCATATGAAACAGTTGAATCTATCATCCCATTCTGGCAGATGGCTAGGATCAAGACAATGACCAAGTACAACGCAATGAAGCTCTTCATGAAACTACATGAGAAACATTGTGCTCTGGTGAAAAGCAAAGGAAGAGCAAGTAACCCTGGAGGAAAAAGAGGAGCATTTGTGCTGGAATTAGACAGCCTGTTCGATATAGGAGCTCCAGATGCAATCCAGGAAATACAGAACAACAGACTGTTATCCAGAGAGAAGAAAGATGAGGATATCAGGTTCTACGAAGACCAAAAGACTGAGAGGAAAGGTCATATGTCTGGTCATGACAAGATTTTTGAGACAAGATCCCTGCAGCAAGCAGCGAGGAATGAAAGACTGCAGCATAGACAAGAACAAGGTAAAACTAATTACTTTGAACGTTACAAAAAGTTTTAAGTTTTACTCCATTGCGATATTTAGCAAGTAACCCTGGAGGAAAAAGAGGAGCATTTGTGCTGGAATTAGACAGCCTGTTCGATATAGGAGCTCCAGATGCAATCCAGGAAATACAGAACAACAGACTGTTATCCAGAGAGAAGAAAGATGAGGATATCAGGTTCTACGAAGACCAAAAGACTGAGAGGAAAGGTCATATGTCTGGTCATGACAAGATTTTTGAGACAAGATCCCTGCAGCAAGCAGCGAGGAATGAAAGACTGCAGCATAGACAAGAACAAGGTAAAACTAATTACTTTGAACGTTACAAAAAGTTTTAAGTTTTACTCCATTGCGATATTTAGCATGTACTTAACAATTACTGTATTAACATGTTGTACTATTTTACAGCTGCAGCAGAACAAGAGGCAGTTGTTCATGTGGATGACATTACCTGGGGTGACTCAACTGACAACGACGCTAACACAGAAGACATGGATTACCATCAGCCTCGTCCTGGATGTTCTCACCATCAAGACTGTGACTAGTGTGACTTTGACGTTTCCAAAGAAGGTCATGGAATGTGATGTCATCTGCAATACAGCTGATCGTCTTGGTTTATCAGACAATCAAGTTACTGCCATGGTTTCTGCCACCTTGAAAACTGGAGGGGCTGATCTGGATAACTTCGTCATCTCAACCTCAACAACACGTCGCAACAGAATACTGTCCAGGTATAATATCAGCCAGAGTCACATGTCCAAGTTTTGTGAAAAACCCCCACAGTACGCTGCCTTACACTGGGATGGAAAGTTGCTCAAAGATGTCTTGGGCAGTGAACCTGGAAGTACCTCAGAGACTTTAGCTGTGCTAGTGTCTGGTCCACCTTCATACACTGAAGGAAAGTTATTGGGAGTACCTGTCATCGACAATTCTTCTGGCACAGCTCAGGCTGAGGCTTCAATGGATTTACTGGAGACATGGGAACTTACGGATAATGTTACTGCCCTTGTTTTTGACACTACATCCAGTAACAGTGGAGTTCACAGAGGAGCTGCCAAACTGCTAGAGAAAATGCTGAACAAAAAGGTGTTTTATCTGGCCTGTCGACATCACATCCTGGAAATCCTAGTAGGAGCAGTTTGGGAGAAGCTGTTTGGGAAGGTGAATGGGCCAGATAATCCCTGGTTTGAGCATCTGAAGGATGTTTAGACGGACTTGTCCAAGGAAAACCAAAAGATGCTGGCTATCAACAGCAAATGGCTGAAGGAAAAGAAGAAGAACAGTGAAGAAATACTCCAAGACATTCTAACAGCAGAAAGGCTTCCAAGAGCCGACTACAGGGAAATGGCTGAACTGACAGTCATTGTTCTTGGAGGAACGCCTCCTCGAGGTATTCACTGGAGTCGACCAGGCGCCATTCATCAGGCCAGATGGATGGCCAGAAACCTGTACTCCATGAAAATGCTGATGTTTGCAGATCAACTTGAGTACGACGAAGACACTGTATCAAAGCTGGAAAGACTCAACACCTTCCTTGCGCTGTTCTACACTTCTGTATGGATGATGTCAATGTCTGCTGCATATACTCCCGTGAATGATCTAAGTCTAATCCAGGACATGTTGAAGTACAAGAAAACTGACCCAGAGCTTGCTGATGCAGTACTTAATAAGATGGAAAACCACAAATGGTACCTGACGCAGGAAGTCGTGCCATTTGCCCTGTTCAGCAGTAGATTGAGTGACACATTGAAGCACGACATTGCTGCCCAGTTACATGCCACTGAGAAGCCAGACAGCTTCAGAACAGGAAAGCCTCTATTCCAGAGAGTCACAGCTAAGACCACCCTGGTTGATCTCATTGGCCCAGAATCACATTTCCTGCTGGACACACTGAACATTGGATCCGAGTGGCTTCTGGAACCTGTCACGTCTTGGCCACAGAATGAGGACTACAGAAAAGCGTTGGACTATGTTAAGAATCTGAAAGCGGTGAATGACATTGCTGAACGTAGTGTCAAGATGATGAGCGACTTTGCAAATGTCATAACAACAGATGCCAAGCAAAGGGACTATCTCCTTCAAGCTGTGGAGTTCAACAGACGCCGCTTTGACAGCTTCAAGAAACAAACTCTCGACAACTGACTGTGTAAATGTCATTATGAAATTAATCATCATGTAATGCTTTCACTTCTTGATCGATTAGACTTGTGACAAAATGTTAATCTCAAATTTGTGTCATGAATAAGGCGCCTTGTCTGCCTTGAGTGTGAGAAAACGAATTTTGTGATATTTCTGAAATCTTTGTATGTACCAATGTGCCATTTCTTGTTCCAAGACTATCATAATTGTATAAGTTAGAAAGAGGATTAAAAACACTTTAATTTGGTGCCTATTTTGTTGCTCTATCTTGTTTAGATAAAAAGTTATAGTGCAAAACATGATTCAAGGGACCCCGGAACTGGTGCTTTTGGCCGATTTCAAGGCAGAAAACTTAAAGCTCCATGCGGCAATGCTTCCCAACAACCTAGGTCAAAATGGTTGTGATTTTCGGCCTTTTCAGGTCAAAAAGCATGGGAAAAAGTACAGAAACCTATGAAAATAAGAAAAAGTTGATTTTTGAACAGGGCTAATGCTTCCATCCTGCTGGTAAGGGCCTATCCCACTTTCTCACCAGATCAGGGACGATGTCTACCATATTCAAGCCCTGTACCTTTGTTCCTTCCACAATGATCTCACCTGTATCGGTCCAGTGTATGTTGGGATCCCCCATTCAATAGATTATAAAGACTTAAACCTTTATTCCTCAATGTATGTGGGGGGCTGCTTTTTAATATATGTTCGATATGTTGTGGGGCCAGTCCGTTATTTTTGATTGGTCAGCTCTGACGTCGGGCCCAGGTTCTATGTCGCCATGTTCATCGTTGCTGTGCTGTGCCTAATAACCACGGGGATCTCTGTCGGATTCTTATAATTTTCATACTCGTGTAGAAATTTCTGCAGAGTTTCTTGGTATAAGATTCTTTTCTCATCAGGTGATTTTTCACTGTTTAATAGTGCTAACAATTCGCTTTCCATTCTTTTAAGCCTGCTTTTACGGGGTTCTAGAATCGTGTCTGGACTCTTTGAACTTTGTAGTGAAGCATACACCTCGTGTGGAATCACTACCGCTTTCTTCATTATATTAATCTAGTCAGTAAAGGCCCCAAAACTGAAAATAAGATGGAAGGAATGACCCCACTCTTTGTACAATAATTCCTTTTTTCTTCCCCACAATTTGACTTTTACGAGCAAGTGAACGTATTATGTTTTTGTAACGGCGTCGGCGAGCCTTCTGAGGGGTTTCGTTGATACATTGCAATTTATGCAATTTATGCATTGCAATTTATGCATTTTAAAAAGTCGGAGTCGATATTTTTAGCAAACATCTGCTACATTGCCCTGGGCAGTCGATGACAGATTTTTATTAATTCATGGTATTTCTTTAGCCTCTTTGCCACTCTGGAATATACAACGTTTCAGGCTCGTTTGGGAATATATTCGTTCTTAGAAGCACCCTAAACGTGTTTCGCGGATGAAGGTCACAAAGCAAATATCCGTAACGTTGACTTATAGCTTCTTTATAAACTTCCAAAAACTCCTTACGCCGATTCGGGAATATTTGATTGGCTAATACCCCAATTTGTGGTACGTCTCTACTTTGCGCGAATAAGACTAGATATTGTGTATTTAACGACACATCGCGCATGTATCTATTTTTGAAAAATAGATTTTGATTGATAAAGAACACGCTTATGTGAAGATGGTGGGAGAACACTGTAAATGTCTCGGCAAACGTTTTATCCATTTCTAACATGAGATCAACAATTACTGTATGTTCATTTCACTTTAACGAATTAACGTCATATACGTTTACCGGAAAGTTCACCGCCATCAATTCACCGCGGGAAAGTTCACCGCCATCAATTCACCGCGAGGTAAGTTCACCGCGAGGTAATTTCACCGCGAGGTAAGTTCACCGCGAAGTAATTTCACCGCAAGGTAAGTTCACCGTAAAATGAATAAAATTAAAAAGAATTTTTTAACTTAACAAGAATTTAATATAGGGTTTAGCAACACTATTTAAAAACATTAAAATATAATTAGGACAAAAATTAAAAAAGTATTTAATTTTTATTTAGCCACAAAATTTAAAAACAAATAATATATAATTAGGAAAAATATTTAACCACACTATTTAAAAACATTAAATATAATTAGGACAAAAATTAAAAAAGTTAGGTTAGGTTAGGTTAGGTTAGGTCCTAACCTAACCTAACTTTTTTAATTTAACTGTGTACTACGATATAGAAACATATACGATTACTGAAACCAAAAGGGTTATCCCACATCTACTTGTAAGACAGACTATCTGCGATGAGTGCACGGAAGTCGAGTGTGATGAGTAGAGACCGGAAGTTCAGGCAAAATGCCATAAATGCCTTTTTTTGCCTATTTTACTCATTTTTGGGTGAAAATGCTTTTTTTCGATATGAAGAGCCTAATTTGCCTATTCCACCTGTTTTGAATGAAGAGTTTCGTTTTTTTTTTACCAAATTATCACATTTAGCAACTTCTAATGATTAATTGGCAACTCCACTTCTCCAGATGTCGTACATATGGCAGCACTGCATATTTGTTTTCAGTCACTGTTTGTTTGCATGAGTGAGCACGTGTGATAATGTCTAAAGTTAAAGCATCTTCTTCTAAGAAACTAAATGATTATGTTCAGCAATTTGGGAGCAGTGTGTTCTCCACTGACGGCTCTATATTATTCTGTAAAGCTTGTGAAAAGGCAATAAATTCAGAGAAGAAATACTTCGTGATCCAAAATACTGTATAGAGACAGCTAAACACAAAAGTGCCGCTGACAAACGGAAGCTTGGAGGAGAGCAGTCATGCCTACTTACTAACTACGTTGCTGGCTCCAGCCGTAAGTCACAATTTTCAATGGACTTGTGCAAAGCATTTGTTGATGCTGGCAGTCCCTTGTGGAAACTAGAAAATCCGTCTCTGAGAAAATTCTTGGAGAAGTACACAAATGAACGCATTCCTAGCGAGTCGTCATTAAGAAAGACCTATGTAGAAGACATAGGTCCTTCACGAGTCCAGGTTTTCAAGGAAAAGGCATCGGGATTAGCACTGCCACCTCAGCCAGTACTGACAAGATGGGGAACTTGGATAAATGCCGCACTTTACTATTGTAAAAATTACAACACAGTACAGAGCATTGTAGAAAGTTTTGATGAAGAGGATGCATCTTCTATCAAGATTATAAAATCTCTCATGCAGAAGTCATTGCAAAATGATCTTGCATTCATTAATGCCAACTTTTCAAATTTACCACTTGCAATAACTTCACTGGAAGAAAGAAACCAAACCTTGGTAAATGCATTGGGCATTTTTATAAAACGTAGTTGAGGAAATTAATCAAGTTTCGGTGCCACAGGTAAAATTGTCCAGCAGAAGTGTGAAAAAGTAATTTCAGGTAATGCTGACCTAGCTCAAATCAAGAACATTGCAAAAGTCCTTGAAGGAGATGGTGATGTAGACGTTTCAAATCTAAACTCAGAAATTATAGCATGTTTTAAGTATGCACCAATCACATCAGTTGTTGTTGAAAGATCATTTTCCCTTCTTAAACACTTGCTAACTGATCGTAGACATAATCTAACGTTTGAAAATTTGGAAAAAATGCTTGTTGTAATGTGTAACCAATCAAATGAATAAAGCTGTACTTCATAGATTTATTTAGCATTATTTTATTAATGTATGGAGATGTCTTACCTATAGTTTTAGCTCATGTTATTTAATGAATTTCGATTTAAAAATAAATGCCTTTTTTTGCCTATTTCCATGTTTTATTCTGCCTTTTTGCCTGCCTATTTCACTGTTTTTTAGTGCCTGAACTTCCGGTCTTTAGTGATGAGTGTCACAAATGTGGTAAGTGGACAAACGTTCTTAAAACGATTGCACATGACAGTCCCGTGAAACTCTTTGTGTCCTATATTGTCAAGTTAGCGGACAAGTTAAAAAAAATGACTGTGTATATTCTTTCCCATAAAGGACAAAATTTGACACACAATTCCTTTATAAGGAGCTGCTTGAGTACGAGTCATCCGAGATATTTACAGGTGATCCCTTGAAAAGAGAAAACAAACTTATACAGATGCAAATAAGAGGTAATGTACAGTTTAAGGACACTTTATTATTCACACCTTGTAAATTAGCAAAGCTAACGAAGGTTATGGGCGTAGCAGCCGAAGTTTCGAAAGGGTATTTTCCTTACACATTCCTCACTAGCGAAACTTTAAATTACGTAGGACTACCTCCACCCAAACATTACTTTAACTATGAATGTATGAGTACAGGTGAACGTAAAGATTTTGACCGCTACTACAACAGCTTTCATGAATCTAATCCTTACAATATAGCTGCCGAATGTGAGCGTCATTGCGTGAATGATGTGCGCGTGCTTAGAGTATGTTTCCAGGCCTTTAGAAGGATGTACATAGACCGTTTCAAATGCGATCCGTTGCAAGTCGCAACCACGATCGCCTCATTGTGCTTTACGGTATTGAAGAACAATTTCATGCCTAAAGACACCTTAGCCGTCATTCACAGAAACAATCCCCACAGTTATGGGCACAAGGCTATTTACTGGCTCATAGACATACAGCAACAGACAGGTGTATACATAAAGCATGCCCGCAACACGGGGGAAGTACCCATTAAGGTTAATGGTCGTGTTTTTTGGGTCGATGGTCTAAGCGAAAACCGTGCCACTGGTGAGAAGACTGTGTTCTCTTTTAACGGCTGTCAGTGGCACGGATGGTGGAATCGTAGGAGATATCCATGGTAGATCTCCTGCCGACGGTCTTACATGTACCCACACCCGCGATCAGCTTGTAGGCACCCAGTTCACTCACAAGATCTTGTGGGAGCTTGAGTATGATGCACGGATGGAAACAGATGGACAGTACCGTGAATAAATAAACACGATCAAGCGTTCAATGGTGCTGGATCCTCTCAAATGCGGTGGTAGCTTGTTCGGAGGGCGTACAAATCCCTTCAAGCTATACTTTCTCCTTACGGAGGGAGTGAAACTCTATTACTACGACTTCTGCTCTTTATACCCTTAAATGATGAAGAACAATCCGTACCCCGTAGGTGCACCTGAAAAACTGGTGGGACCAGCCCTGCCCAACATCGAAGAGTTCTCAGTAAATTTAACAAGAACTATTTCGGTCTTTATTTCGTAGACGTGCTCCCCCCTCGCTATTTATCGATGCCCATCTTACCCGTCGCTATAGACCACAAACTCATGTTTCCCCTGTGCGTGAAATGTGCAGAGGAGAACAATGGGACTTGTAATCACACAACCAACCAGCATAAGATCAGGCGTATATACAAGCCCTGAGCTCTCCGTAGCCGTTCGCCATGGCTACAGAATATTGAAGATATATGAGGTGTGGAGGTTTCAGAAACTACCCGACCTTTTCACACCATATATAAACACTTTTTTGAAGGATAAAGTAGAAGCATCAGGGTATCAGGGAGGAGTTGATACCGAAGATGAAAAATCGGATTATATTCAACATTACCGTGACCGTGAAGGGATACAACTTGACCGTTCCCAAATTGTAAAGAACCCAGGCAAGCGCTTTAGTGCAAAGTTGTGTCTAAATAGTCTTTGGAGAAAATTTGCACAGAATACAGGTAAGGGGAACGTTCACCTAGCCCAAAGTTATAACGAGGTGTGGGATTATGCCAACGTTTCCAATAAAGAGGTCATGAGATCATGAATGTAGATAATATGTATATAATAAAGTACAACATTACCGAATTGGCCACAGACACATCGCGTGTTACAAATATACCTGTAGCCAGCTTCACAACGGCATATGCACACATCAATCTTTGGGGTCTATTGCATTCTCTAGGGCGGAGGGTTCTGTACGCCGACACAGATTGTGTGATATTCACAGCGAGGAAGGGTCAATACATGCCGCCTATTGGTGAATTCCAAGGAGAGTTGACTGATGAGATCAAGGATGAGTATGGAGACATCGCATACGCCGACTCTTTTGTCTCAACAGGTCGAAAAACTTATGTGGTACGGGTGAGGGTGGGGGAGGATATAAAATATATCGTGAAGGCTAAGTGTATCACAACCAAACGAACCGACGTGTTTTTAAATTTGACTCGTTGAAGGATCTAGTGTGCTTGGAAGACGAGGGCGACCAGCCGCCCCAACTGACTGTGGGGGTCCACAATTGTCGGACGCAGAAGCTGGGGCGTGAAAGAACTTAGAGGTACAGTGTGCCGTAACACCTATAGGAAACGTTACCTGGTATCTATGATATCGTACCCTTTGGATACTATAATCCTTGATTTGTTATTATATATATATATATATATATATAATATATATATATATATATACCGGCTGTCCCATTCGAAATGAAACAAATTTGAAACCTTATAATTTTTTATTGAATGATGCAAACAATGTAATATTCACACAGTAAATAGTCAATGTCATAAAGTTTTATATGATATATGTGAATTATAACATTTAGATACATTAGATACATTATATACATTGTGCATAGCATAATGTTTCCTTTTGTTAAGATCTTCACATGTTTTATGCTGAACAATTTGAAGCTTATATAGATAGAGCTGCAGCCGCTTGCGCTCGGCTCTATGTACAGTTGAACGAGGAAGCTGCAGTTCGACACTGGCACGACGGATGGACTTTCTCGGGCTACTATCAAAGGCGCCGCGTATTCGTTCAACATCTTCCGATCTTGTTCGCTCTCCAGAGTGTTCCTTTAGAACACTGCCAGTCTCCTCAAATTTCTTGGTCCATGCATAGGTCTCTCTGGTGGGTGGTTCCTTGTGAAAGGTTATACGGAATCGCCGTTGCACCAGAGTAGGGGACTTCAACTCAGCCATCCATAACAAACATTTCGCTTTTTCTTGTGGGATAAACATAATTCAGTCTAAAACAAACAAAGAACATTATGACAAAAACTTATGGATATGGTGTAGTAACTGGCAAAGTTTCAACATTCTCACATTAATACTTTAAAAATTACAGAGTTTCAAAGTTGTTTCATTTCGAATGGGACACCCGGTATATATATATATATATATATATATATATATATATATATATATATATATATATATATATATATATACACTCGGTGTGTGTATATATATATATATACACACCCACCCGGTGTGTGTGTGTGTGTGCATATATATATATATATATATATATATATATATATATATATACAGGGTGGGCCGTAAGTTTCCATACATAGGAAAAATAAACATTTTTTATGGACAACCATTTTTATTTATATAATATGCTCTACATGGTTGCCATTGTTTTGAAAACACATTTCAATACGTGTTCCCCACTGTTGATGAACACGCATTAGCACAGTTGACGTTATGCTTGTAATGGCGTTGGTGATACGTTCCTTTAGATGATTTATGTCTCGTATCTTTTCCTGATACACCATGGCCTTCAAGTGCCCCCAAAGATAGAAATCAAGGGGGGTGAGATCTGGGGATCTGGGAGGCCACTCCACAGGACCACGCCGACCAATCCAAGCATCCGGAAACTGCTGATCCAAATACCGACGCACGTGAAGACCATAATGAGGTGGAGCTCCATCTTGCTGGAAGTAAACTGGGAAGTTACCTTCCTCGTTTAGCAGGGATGGGAAAATCTCTTCTTGCAACATGTTAAGATACCTTTCGGCATTAAGATTTCCACTGACAAAAATTGGTCCAATAATTCTGTCACCCCATATCCCGGCCCACACCATCACTTTACCGGCACCTTGCATCTTCGTCGGACTCAGCCAGTTAGGGTTAGCATTACTCCAGTAACGTATGTTTTGCCGATTAACCTCTCCATTGACGTAAAAATTTGCTTCATCAGTAAACAAGATCTTAGTTGAAAAGTTTGCATCCTCGTTCACTTTGGTTAATGCCCATTCACAGAATTCCATCCGTCTATCCGGGTCGTCTTCACTCAAATGCTGTGCCATATGCAATTTGTATGGATGCCATTTGTTTGCTTTCAAAATGCGCCTGATACTCGATCTGCTGACACCACTTTCTGCAGACAACCGTCGTGTACTTTTTCTGGGACTCCGTGTAAGCGCTGTAAGTATCGTAGCTGTTGTGTCTTCATCGGTGGCTGTACGTCTTGGACCACTTCGCGGTTGATCTGCAACATTTCCAGTTTTCTGAAACTTGTTAATAAGTTTTGCCACAGTGTCGTGTGTGATGTTCGTTCCATGTTGTCTGTTAAAGTTCATTGCAACCATGCGACTGCTTCCCGACCCAGCCATCAGTATGATTTCAATTCGTTGCTCTTTCGTCAAACGCATATTCTTAGGGTATCTGAAACATAAAAACAAACGTTTAATTTTTCCTATGTATGGAAACTTACGGCCCACCCTGTATATATATATGTCTATTTACTTGTTAACGATATGTTTATTTTATTTATTACACGTATTTGTGTATATATATATATATATATATATATATATATATATATATATATATATATATATATATAAGCACACCGGACAAAAAATTAGTCACCCCTCTCAGAATGTACCTAATAACGTGTGACGGCGCCTCTGGCCTTGATAACCGCACGAATCCGGCGAGGCAGAGACTCTACGAGGTTGTGCATGTACTGAACATCGATTTGCTGCCACTCGTTCATCAGCCGGTCCCGAAGTTCCGCCAGAGTCCGTGGGTGTCTATTCCTGCGCTTCACTTTCTGTTTCCAGCCTGAACAACACCTTCGACGCATTCAGGATTAAAGGCTTCATTGGACCTGCGATGTACTCGTCGCCTCCCATCATTGGAGAACAAACAAAAACGGGACTCATCGGACCAAATTACACGTTTCCAATCTGCCGCAGTCCAGTTTTTGCGCCTCTGAGCCCATTTATAACGTGCCAATTTGTGACTTGCTGTTAACAGCGGCCTCTTCCGTGGTACCCTGCTCCAGATGTCCATCGCATGCAGTTCTCGTCGCAATGTCCGTTCGGAAATTGGTCGCTGGAGAACCTCATTGGTTTCTTGGAGCAATTGTTCTCTGGTTTGAAAACGATTTGCAGTTACTAGACGAGAAACATGGCGGCGGCCCCTATTGTCGAGAATTGTTTTCCGGCCACAGTTACGCCGTCGATTGTCAGTTGATTGCGAACTACACCACTCTTTGTAAACTCGCTGGACAGTACGCGTTGACACACCAACAAATTGGGCTACTTCAGACATTTTGTGTCCGTGGGCTCTGCCAAACACGATGGCTCCTTTTTGCCACTGAGTAACGTCTGCCTCACGACCCATTTTGCAGACTATATCCAACACACACTTTGTTCTTCACCACCTCACGAAACAGATCTGATCCTGTATGCTACGTCACCGCTACTTGTCACTTACCAATGCTACATCAGCGCCCTCTGTGTGACCTTGAACTTCCTACTATCGGTGCTATTAGGGGTGACTAATTTTTTGTCCGGTGTGCTTATATATACCTTGAATAATTCGATGTTTGTTAAATAAATCGTGTTTCAATTAGCGTTTCATTTTCTCCTTTGTGTATGTGTGTGTGTGTGTGTGTGTGTGTGTGTATGTGTGTGTTTATGTACAGGAAAAGTCCTAATCTCCGTCTCCTGTATGATCGACTAATGGTTACGTGACTCCTGCTACAACCTGGGCATATCTCTACCCCTGCGTACTCAGTTGCCCGCTGCAAGCCCTGGATCTCAGACGTGTATTTGGAGAAATATGACATAGACGAAAAATAGTGATGGCTATCTTTAATACTGCGTGCTCGAGTTTTATGAGGTGGTATTCAATAAAGTGTGAAGATGTGGTAAACACTCACAGATTCCCTATTCTACCCTCCTTTGAGACTCTTAAGGCTACATTGAACCGTACGAAGCTTGAGGAACAAGAGGTTCAAATACTTTATGGCTATTATGGCGAGAGCATTGCAGGATTTCGTGGTACAAACGATGTAATGGACTATGTTGTAGGACTAAACTGTATAAACGCTTACATATTCCGTGAAGTGGAAGAAACAACACGTGCAGAAGAAAAGCAACGGGTAAGGTTAGTGAGTCTTGTTGATGAGTAGAGTGACAAGCGCATTATGTCATGCTGCATCATACCGAGTACTCATACCCTGCGGCTGAGAATGTAAATCTTGTCATAATAGTCTCAAATACTTTTACCACTACATTAATATATATTATGACGAGGTTTGCAGTGAGGTTGTGGCTAAAGGCCTGCGTGAGTTTTTAATAGAATTTAGAGACGAGTATCGCCTGCTAAGCAAAAAGGAAAAATATGGGCACATGGCTGGTGCGTATTCTGGGAAGTGGGAGTGATAAAACAATAAAGCCGATATTAATTCATGTGTCGGAAAAATTCTCGAAACGATTGCCCAGTATGATAGGATACAAGTATTCACATGAATCTTTCACGATGGAACAGCACTGTACACGAATCATCAACTCATGGTGTGACTCACTCCTCCACACCTCCCGTCGAGCCGATCCGCGCACCTGCTGCTCATAGTCATCTCAGAGAAATTGACCCGACTGAACGTGCGCTCCTCACAATTGAATACGATGGAGCTTCCTTTGAGCAGCATTCTCAATGCCGTATACGATGTGTCCGTGACGAAGTCATTGCCTGTGTTCAGACGTAAAACCGGTGCCATTAACTATGTACTTGAAACGACTTATAGACAAACAAACTCTGGTAAAAGTAATGATGTTTATTTAAGTGTTGAGGAGATGAATAGTCTTCGTGATAGTTGAGAAGTGGAGTGATGATCGTTATAAAAACCTGCAGGTGTAGGTTCAAGAAGAGAACAGATTAATGACACCCTCATATGCCATTGTATGTACGTTTTGTATAAATAGCGATCAGCCATGCATTGATGTACGACTGATATGGAAGAATTCGTCTGATAATAACGTTCTTCTCCCTACGCGAAACCGTTTCATCCTCGACAGAATGTTTGAAATCGTCGGTTTCCGCAAGCTGAAGCCTATATTAGACGCACGTGTTACGGATATGCTTTATTTTGATACGGTTCTTCAATACGCATACACCGCTCAGCTCGACGGGTTTACTGAGTGTAGGACTGAACAAGGCGAGAATGGTCTGGAACTGGATGTTTATTTAAAAGGTTTAGACTCTTCGAAATATCATGAACTTTGGTACAAAGGACTTGAGCGGTACAGGGCTGAGCTCACCTACACCGCTCATCCTGAAGAACTATTTCTTTATATAATGAGCAGCTGTCGTTACGACTTAGAAGATTATTACAACTGCCGATATGCATTGTGAAGAAGAGTTCACGATTGAAAAGCTCGGATCGGTAAGAATAAACCCTCGATTGGAAAAGTGTTTATAAACTTGTATTTAATAATGATGTGGCTAATGATGCCTTCTTTGTACGTGCTTTTGAATGTATTCTGTCCGTATTTAAAGATAACTTGCCAACCGAATGTAAAGTGGGCACAAAAATAGTATTGAACGAATTGAAGGCCCTTTACATCGAGTATAGGCAAACCTATAACTTGAGCGGTGAAATAATGTTAAATCGTATTTATTGCATAGTGCAAAGCAACAATGATGTGACTGTAGACTCGATCACGTGCGAATTTAGTATTTTAGTTAAACGCAGTAGAACATAAAGTGTATGTATTTTGATGGTTGTGCAGTATGTTTCTTTGTTAAAATTTTATCATTTAATATAAATGTGTATATATAGATTTCTCATGTACTATTATTTTTATGTTTATATATTATTTTTTTATTGTAGATATATATATATTCTTCGTTCAACTTGTGTATTTCTTGTACTATTATTATTTTTTTATTGTGTGTATATATATATTCCTCGTTTAAAGTGTGTATTTCTTATACTATTATTATTTTTATTCTATATATATATATATTCCACGTTTAAACTGTGTATAGAATGAACTAGTTTGATTGTATATTTATTTTCTATATATTTCATGAAATTAATTCCAATAATTCGTCTAAATAAATAGAATGATGTAATGGTGTTTTAATTAATTCTTTTGGTTGTATATATAAACGTTTGCTACAGTAAAAAATATATATGTTACACTATATCAAATAGCTGGTTACGCCTTCTAAACCAACTGGCTGCTTAAGATTTCTAAGCCAACTGTCAAAAACAGATGCTTTAATTAGATAAATAGCACAATCTGGCAACTCAAAAAGTAATAATGTACACTTGAACAAGCCATTTACGCCTTCTAAGCCAGATTAAGCCAACTGGTTTATTAAATCAACTGGCTGATTAGGACTTTCTAAGTCAAGTGCAAAGACCAAGGGCTTTATTATACGTCTGGCGGAGCCAGGCGAAGGAAGGTCTCTCTCTTTCTCTCTCTCCTCTCTTTCAGGTTAGGTTGATTCCCCCTAGCTTGTGGCAGCTGGGGTGATCCTCCTTGCTTCCTTTTTTTCCCTTTTTTTGGCACCCTGGGGGGAAGGGGTTGCAACAAGGTGGAAAAGGTCTTGCAACAAGGGGAGGGGTCTTGCAACATTTATCAACATTGCAATTGCACTCTACCCTTTTGCGGCCATGCTACTAGCCTTCAAAATAGCTGATTTCTGAGAAATGGTTGAAAACATGCTTGCTTCTGACAAATATCGTGTAAAAGCTATTGTTTGATGGTTTAATATGTGTTTGATAGTGTAGAATTCAGTGTTTCCGAAACTGTATTCCGCGGAACCCCAGGGTTCCGCAAAGGGTTGCCAAGGGTTCCGCGGTGCAAAATCAGCAATGACAGATTTATTTCGAACATCAATCCTAACAGCATGATCAATGAGCCTTCGCTAAAATTAAAGTCGCAAAAAATAAAATCCCCTAATTTGACATCACCGGTCAGTGGCGTGGCGACGTTTGCCATGTCACTGATTTCCGGTCAGTCAGTGTAGCTGTATCCTTGGCCTTGAGTGTAACGTTGAATTGCGTTCTGCGCTTAACGTTGTCCACTGTCTGTGCTCTGTATGTATATTTTTTTATCTGTTGAAATATCATACTCTAAAACTCATTCATAAATCGTTATTTTGTGTAATACTGTAAAGGAAGAAAACTCATTCTATCAATCAACGTAATTAATAACTTAATTAATAACATTCTTTGATCTAAAAGATCTGGTGACCTCGGCCAAAGCATTCATCATTGATTATTAATAACAATCACTTATAACCGTAATTATAAACATCACTCCTTATAGTACCGATTTACGCATCAAACGGCTACATAAGCTGGCTATTAAATACATAACTATAAATTGGTAACTATAAAAGCACGCGAATAACACAAACGCTTTTGTTTGCCTGTGGCGGTCTGTTACCGTGCATGCATTTATTACATAAATGAAATAAAATGCGTATAATTGTATTTTTGTTAATCATTTACAGATTCAGATTTAATCCTCTATGGCAGACTTCTACGAAATGTAAAGTTTTATACAAACAGATTTATAGTATGACCCTACAAATAGTCTGTCCATAGGGAATTAATATAAGCTGTTTTCGTCCCAAAAAATGCACTTCTCTATTATTTTCTGCGTATAACATTTTCAAATGCAAATTTAAAAATTTTCACCCAAAAAATAATCTAATGAAATTATAAGCAGAAGAAAATTATTAATAGCTAATTTGTCAAATATTCCGGTCACTCCGTGTGGTGAAGCGAGAAAAGTATGAATACGTTCTATGATGGGTATATTAGGGAAAGTGGTTTGAAGATAGTATATCGGGTGTCTAAAATAAATGTCCCTCTTTCTAAATAAGTGTTCGAAGCTAAAAAAAAAAAAGGAAGCTAGACACAAAGACAAACGCAATAGTTACTTAAAACCAGAGGCGGGTAGTAGTGAAGTAGATATACTTAATTACCTGTAGTAAGTAGCTTTTTCGAGAATGTACTTTCTAGAAAATACATTTTTTTGTAATACTTTTTACTCTAACTTAAGTACAATCTTGGGAAAATTTTGTACTCAAACTTACATACAATGTTACGAAAATCTGAAAAGTACGAAGTAACACAACAGCTGTATGCTTGACAATTTCATTCAAAATTGGGAAACAAATTCTGGAAAAATCCGCTTTCAATTCCAGATTTTATTTACCAAAACATTTGGGTTTCATTAACCAATCGGAAGAGTCATTCAGTACAGTATTTTAAGGTAGCCAATCGGCTTTTTCGATAGCTGATGACGTTACTTGTTTCACGCAGGATAGATTGCAAAAACTTTGAAAATCAGCTGTTGTTGAAACTCAGTAAGAAATTTTATACATAATGCATACTTATTATAATAAATTATTAGATAATAAATTATAGTTCTTAATATAATAATTCCTACTTATAATAATCCTAATTCTGTATCCTAATGAAGTCTGTTTGCCATAATGATGTTTATTTTATATTATTATATATTTGTAATGTATTTTATTTCATTTTTGAGAAAGTACTTCTTACTTTTCAGTATTTAAGTACATTATAAAACACTTACTTTTGCACTTCAACTTAAGTACTTTTGATAACGTGTACTTTTACTTTAACTTCAGTACATTTTTTAAAGATTACTTGTACTTTAACTTAAGTAACAAATGAAAGTACTTTATCCACCTCTGCGTAAAACATAGCTTATTAACCTTAAACATGTTCAGTGAAATCAACATTTTTTTCTAATAATATTTAGCTTTACACAAATGTTTAACAATTTTTGGAAATAGCTCAGCTGGGATGTTAATGATCTTTATGTTTTTATGTAACCCCCAGAAAAAGTCAGAGAGTGTAAGGTCAAGTGAGTATAGGGGCCATTCCACTGGCTCATGAAGGGAAATTAGCAGTGCCAGATTTGGGCACAAGCTAAGTAAGCTACAGCTTAGGGCCTCAAACCTAACTTATGTCTGGTGGCCAACTGGCTTGGGCTAACGAGGGGCTTTCTCCAAGATAAATAGTATTTTAAATCTAGTGTATCAAGACACTGGCACCGAATATTGGGGACCCTTTGGTATAAGTGGTCAGTACAAAAACTGACCCATTTAAAAGCTTTGCTGAACAAAATTAAGAAGAAAAAAATGATCAAATTTTCTTACGATTTTTTAAAAAATGTCTTAGCTCTAGCTTACTGAAATCAATACTTTATTAATTTTTCATTATTGTCGGAAAACATTCCCGAGAGAACCGCAACATTCTTGAGACAACTTCACGTTTGGAAGAGATCCTTTACCTATACATTGGGGGCGTGGCTGCTGATACTAACCGTAGAGCTGGCATATCAAACAGTACCTAGTTACTGTTGTGTTTGGACTTTGATTGCCAGGCAAATCTAGTTGATCGGTTACATCAGATCTCTCGCCATTCTTATTTGCCTGCCATAGAGCTCGTATCATTCCTTATTTGCTTGTTATTCTTTAATTATTTGAGTGTGCCTAAGATTAGCCATATTACGGTTCAGTACAAGGCCCTCCGCTTTTGATATTATTAGAGCAACTTGCTTAACTTTATATTGTGTCTATTTATTTTATATTTGTTATTTTATACATTTATTTCTTATATCTTATTCTTGTATCTTATATTGTTGTAAACCCCTGTATAGAGGCGGGGTTAGGATTAATCATATTGCCTTCCTAATTTAATATCAAACATAAGCTAATTTTCAGTGGTGGGCACGGTTCCGCTAATCCGCTAACCGCTAATTAGCGAAGCTAACTTTTCCGCTAGCGGATTAGCGTTTCCGCTAACTTTGAGAACCGTTAGCGGACCAATTAGCTTCCGCTAAATTTAGTTCCGCTAACTTTAAGTCCGCTAACCCTAGAATCATACATGTTTGTTCCAGTCTGTTCTGAGCGTGTCTGCAACAGTCAGTCTGGCACGCTATTGGCTGACTACGTGTAAACACAAGACGTGATTGGTCGACGCAGCAGCAGCTGAGCAGCGTTGTGTAATTCTGCAGTTCAGTTCACTTACGACGTTACAGTCTTACAGTGTCAGCGACAGCGTACGTTATCATAAGCATATTTTCGTCAGTTTACCGAGTCCACAAGTTTTTGCAATGGAAAGTGAAGACGTTTTGGTTCCGCCTGAGGATGTTGAGAGGCTGATGTTCATGAAGGGCAACCAGCATCACGTCGAGGCGATGGAGAAGGAGCAGGACGCCAAGCCAGAGTGAATGCATTATTAGATTATTAAAGTTATTTTTTATGTGTATTTTTATTTCTTAATATTTTTGATTCGTTTAATACTTTTTGTACTGTAAATAAACTGTATGTTGAATGTAAACTAATGTTTAATTTCATTTGTTCATTTAATTATTTATGTACACCTTGATCATCATCTGATCTTGGCATGCTATACCTTTTTGGAAAGCTCTATGTCTAAGCTGCAACATATTAAAATTTCAGCTCTCTTTAAGGGTTTTAGAGCCAAAAAACCAAACCGAAGCTAAATTCATATAATAATTAGCGGTTAGCGGTTATCGTTAGCTTCCGCTAATTTTTTTAGCGGTTTATCGGTTTAGCGTTATCGAAGTTAAGTTTTGAATTAGCGGTTCAGCGGTTATCGAAGCTAACTTTTCGGTTAGCTGTGCCCACCACTGCTAATTTTGTACCCCTAACATAAGTGGCGAAGTTACATTGTTTCATTTTCTATTATTATTTTTTTGATAGTGCCAATTTATACTATATTCCCTATTCCCATTTTTAATTTCAACTGTTATTAATTTCAAAGAAGTTGTATTTTTCTCTTATTATTTTGGAGAGGCCTATCAAAATGAAGAGAACTTTTGAAAGTGGATTTCAGAAAAGAAAAAGAAGCGGCAGCTTGAAAGGCGGATAAAACAAGTACGGAAAGTTGACAGTTACTTCACTGTTATAAAGGAGGGATCTCAGACTCGAGAGAGTCAGACAGATCCACAACAACCATTTTAATAGGAAAATGTAATAAATGTTAACAGAAATCATATATAAGGTGTTTTTATTCAATTCCTTTTTTTTAGTTAACATATATTTTATAATGGATTATAGAAAGGAGCTGTATGTGTGACCTCAAAAGACTAATTGCGAGGTAAAAGAATTTTATAAAAAACTAATGAATGTTAAAGACAATGAGGGATCACATAAATTCCTTATATTATCAGAATTTGCCTTGCAGTATTATCTTTACCACATCGAATGCTGACGTCGAACGACTTTTTTCAAAATTAAATTTAATGAAAACTAAATCACGCAATTCCCTGCAGCTTCCATCTGTCAATGCGCTTATTGTAGTGTCTGAAGCTGTGAGAGCACAGGGTGGTTGCCTGAAATTCAAACGCAGTTAGGACATGATTAACAGTGTTCAAGATTGGTAATATGGGGAAGTATTTTATGTAAATATGGTAAGGGATATGATATTTTTATCTATTTTTTAAATATGAAATCTGTAATAAAACATGGAAATTAACAAAGTTGGTATTAATTCACACCAAAAAATGTAAATGATAGGTGTATATATATATATATATATATACGTATCATTTACATTTTTTGGTGTGAATTAATACCAACTTTGTTATATATATATATATATATATATATATATATATATTATATATATATATATATATATATATATATATATTATATAGGGTGATTCAAAAAAATCAAATTTTTTTTTTTAATTGTTCAACCTGTATTTTTGTTCCCTATGACAAAAACGTAGTGTATGCCAAATTTGATGAATTTTAAATAAAATGTACTATGTGCTACCAGGCGTCAAAGTTTCCCTCTTTTTCAATTTGTTTGTTTTTACAACTTATGATTTTATGTTTAATTGTTTATATTTCAGAATTTTTAATTAATGGTTTATATACTAGCTTGCTTTTATTGTTGCTTGGAACTCGTAATTTTGATACCAATTAATCGATTATGGAAGCTAGGCCTAACTCACCATCACCCAGTTGCTCATTTGGGAGAAGAAAAGAAACTGAAGTATGGCTAATTGGGCAGCCCCCTGCAGTACTAAAAACATCCGTATTACCATCAGAGAAGGAAATGGTGGCCCTCTTCATGCACTACAGAAATATTAAAAAGCAAGACATTAGAGAATCATGCTGCTCTACTGCAGATGATGTGCTAGCAGTTTGGAAAAAAGCAGGAATACCAGCAAAACAAAGAATACATGTAGTAGATAAAATTCAAGGAATACTGAAGGAATGACAGCTGCTTAAGAAAAACAAAGCAAACAAATTGAAAAGATCACAAAATTTAAATAATAAAGAAGAAAAATGGAAAGATAAACTGGAAAACTTATTTGACATTGCTCATGAGAATGCTATGCAGCTTATAAAAATAGAAGATGATAAGAAATTCTTGAAAATGCAACGTGAGAAAGGACGTCATGGAAAAATGGGTACCATTGATAAGGCTGTTGCTAAAAAAGAGCAAAGAGCAGCAGAAAAGCAACAACGTTATGAAAAGAGGAAAGCAGAAGAAGAGATCAAAAGAAAGAAGAATGAAGAGGCTGTCATACTCACCAGTACATCATCAGAATCAGAAGAGAGTAAAAGTGATGAATCTGGTTTCTGTGCTGCAAAACCTTCAACATGGAAAAGTAAGGTTGGCAAACGTAGAAAATTGTTTGATGATAAATTATTAGGAAGTCTTGATGTTGCAAAATTGAGTGACAGAAATGCGTCTTTTTAATGCAAACAATAAGACATCGCTTGAATGGGACATCTGCGAACAAATAAAATGCATGTTTCAATACAACGGCAGCCAATACTGGTCCTAGAAATGGTGCAGCTATTCTTCTAGAACAAAAATTCGACAACGATTTATTGTGGCTGGCATGTCGACACCATATATTTGAAATTATGCTGGAAGCTGTTGTTTCAAAGTCTTTATCACCATCTTCTGGCCCAAATATAGTCCTTTTTAAGAAGTTCAGAGAAAAATGGTCAAGCATTAATAAGGAGGACTACGAAACAGCATTATCAGATCCAGATATCTATGAAAATATTCATGACATCAAAGATGACATAATTATATTTGCAACAAATCAACTAGATACATTCCAACCAAGAGACGATTACCTAGAACTATTGCAGTTAACAATTATTTTTTTGGGAGGTGAACCAAAAGGTGGAATCAAATTTAAACATCCAGCGGGACTTCATCGGGCTAGGTGGATGGCCAAAATTACATATTCATTAAAAAATTTTATGTTCAAATCTCAGTTCAAAATTTCAGTAAAAGACAAAAAAGGACTAAAAGACATCTGTCTATTTGCTACTCGGTTATATGTAAAGGCATGGTTACAGCTCCTGTGCCATCTTGCGTTCCTCGTCTTGCTCTGGAATTATTACAGAATCTTGTAGTCTACAAACAAATAAATGACACAATTGCATTTGTTGCTATTAAAAAACTGTTAGGTCACCTCTGGTACCTATCAGAACTGGTAGCCTTGGCCTTTTATGATGATGAAGTGCCTACTGAAACGAAAAACAAAATTGTAAAGGCCTTGCAAAATACAACAGAAACTCTTCCTGCAAAACGGGCTTTTCTAGATCCTGCACTTATTCCAACGAAGAAATTAGAAGATTTTGTCATCAAATACTCAAAGATTCTTTACAATAACAGAATTTAGTTCAAAATTTTTACTCAAAGATGCTAAAGAATGGCATAATGATGAAGAGTATAACTCCGCTAAGAAATCTATCAAACAGTGGAAAGTCGTGAATGATATAGCGGAAAGAGGAGTAAAATTAATGGATGAATATAATAAAATACTAACACATGATGAAGATCAAAAACAATTCTTGCTACAAGTAGTGAAAAACTACAGGGCTGTTTACCCTGATAGAAAGAAAGAAACATTGATGAAGTAAGGACAGCTAATGTCTCAAATATCATGCTAGTTTAATTATGCATGCTTATGGTTATGGTAGGACCTATGGGGGAGCTTTCCACATTAAAAAAAAGCAATGCGCCTTGTACTGTACCCCCTAGGTGGTGTGGAAAAATTTGACAATTTGAGTCGTCCTGTCAATTTTTAATTGCTGGTAGCAACCCCTAAAAATTAAAAATTTGCTAAAATATTTTAGGATAGTTGGTTTTATGCTGAAATGAACCATTTAAAGGGTTGAACACATTAAAATTAAAAAAAAATTTTTTACCCCCATATTTGAATCACCCTAATATATATATATATAAGTGTAGTGAACCTGTACCTGCATTGTGTGGGACGTGAAACAGGTGCACAGGGACTTTTCGCTCACCCTGTATTTAACCTGAGCGGTTATCGTTTGGGACGAAATTTCCTTTACAATATAGCAATATATAGTTGAATAAATTACATGTTGGTTATACATTATTATTTGTAGACTAGAACGTTTATTTGGGCTAAGCTAAGCCTTGCTTAGCCTGGCCATTCAACATGCCAGTTGACATCCCTAGCCTTAAGACAGGTTCGAAGAACAAACGTTTTAAGCCATCTTCAGAAAAGCCTGAAGATGGCACAAAGCTTCAAAACTTTGAATTGGTAATCAAACAGTCTGACTCGGCTGTGTCATCTTTCCATGGGACTAGTCCGGTTGGGCCTATGACCTCATCTTGCCTCTCAAAACTCTTCACAACATCCAAAACCATCTGTCTCGGAGTCTTCAAGTTCAGTTACTTTGATGGATGCTTTTGATAATGTTCAAATGCAACAACCGGTACTTTGTCCTCTTCCATTACTTCTTGAACATGTCTCCTACGTTTTCATGAAAAGTTGCGACCCATCTATAGACATTACTCGGTTCAATCCTTTCTGGATTGAAAAAGCAATAGAGTCCATTTGCAATGGCCCTGTTGCTTCAGTCTCATACCGTCGTGTTAGTAGTACTATTTTAATTAAAACAGCTAATGAAAGTCGGGTTAAAAAACTGCTGGCTACACAAACTATCTTTAATGGCCAGTATAAGGTTCAAGTTCAGATTGAAGAAAATTTAAACAAGATCCAAGAACTGATCAGAGCTCCTGAGTTGCTTAATTTATCTACAGAGGAAATTCTCAATTCACTTAGAACTGATTATTCAAATCTCATACATGTCCGTAGACTTCTTAGAGGCCAGAAAAAATCTTCATTTGCACTGGTTTTGACCTTTGTGGGTGCTACCCTTCCTGAATTGATGCATGCTGGCTATATAGTCTATAAGGTAAATAAATTTTATCCTAATCCTCTATAGTGCTTCACTTGTTTGAACTTCGGATATGGCAGTAAGACTTGCACTAATAGAGTCCGATGTGCAATATGTGGTGGACATCATGAAGTTAAATCTTGTCAAACCTCTACTACAATGGCAACTTCCTGCAATTGTTAGGGGGAACATTTAGCCACTTCCAGAAGCTGCCTCATCTGGCTAAGTAGATAATAAGGTATTTTTTTATGAGGCCAAAAGGATTTATTACTCTCAGAGACCCAAACTTATGTCAGCTTCTCTTGATGAAACTTACTCTCAGTCAGTTAGAGCTCCTTCACGGACATCCTCTAGTTCTAATCCATCAAGTACTCGTATGATTCCAATTAATCTGGCGAATATTCCTCGTCCTACCAAGGTCTCAGTTGAGATACATTGTGACTTACAAAAATCTTCTCCCTTCCTCTTCTTCTTCCTCTGTCTCTCTTGAATCAGGATCAGAACCTTCAAAACTAACTTCCAAAGTCAGATCCTCCTATGCAAATAAATTGATCACTACTACAAGTCAGTGCCCACCTGATGTCTTCTGGAAAATTTTGAGTGATTATAAGACTTTAATGGAATCAAACTCTGCAACTAAAACTATTGTTCAATGAATGGTTCAAAATCTCACTAAGCTTGATTTTCCTAAATCTCATGCGGATTCAAGGGATGGATTTAGAGTTCTCTTTGGAGATACCTAGTCATTCTTGCCTCCAGAATCAATTAACATTCCTGACACCACTAATTTTTAATATTCATGATTTTACAATGGAATTTAAGAGGTTTTCTTCCTAAGTTACCCTCCCTTCAGATGCTGCTCTCTGATTTTGTAATCAACTGTATTGCCCTTCAGGAAACTTTTCTGGATCCTTCTGTACAATAGTCGTTTAAACATTACAGTTTTTATAGAAAGGATAGAAATAGACGTGGTGGAGTTGCTCTTGTGGTTCATGATTGTTGCTTCTCCACTAAAACAGATATCAATTCCCCCCTGGAAATTATTGGTGTCACAGTACAGTCGAATGGAACCACCTTGGCTATTGTGTCAATTTACAGCCCTTCCAATTTCTCTTTAGTTGAGGATCATCTTCTCCAGTTTGTCAGACAGCTTTCATTCTCTTTCCTTAGGAGATTTTAATGCTCATCACTTCGTGTGGGCTCTGATACTTTTGATAATAAGGGAACTTATTGTTGATTTTATGAATGATCATGGTTATGTATCTTAAATGATGGACAACCTACTTATGTTTCTGATTCCAGTGGTCAGTGTTCCCATATTGATCATTCAATGTGTACATCTAATATTTATAATAATTTTGAGTGGCAGACGCACCCCTGTCTAATGGATAGTGACCACTTTCCCATTATGGTTACAGATCTTAACAACATAGCTATTCCTCAGTTATTGTCTTGCCATTTTCCAAACAAATGTCCCTCCAGATGGGATTTACAGCGAGCCAGTTGGGCAAACTATGCCAAGGATGTTAACATACCTTCTTTAATGGTACCTTTTAATGTTAACTCTGCTTGTCATGAACTTGTATCATCTTTAGTTCTGGCTGCACAAAAAAACCATACCTATAAGACGTATACCTCATATTAGAAGGCCATCTGACTCCAACCCATGCAGGGACGTAGCCAGGAATGTCCCAAGGGGGCGAACTTGAGCTACGTTCGTCAGGTTCCGTGGTGAATCGGGCGAGCCCACACAGTTAGGGTGTCTGGGGGAGAGCTGGAACCCCCCAGCGGGGTCCGGGGCGGAGCCCGTAGCCAGCGCATTTTAAGCTTATTTTGTGTAAAAACTCTGAAAATGTCAGTGCAACTGCCATTTTTGAACAGTCATTATACAGCCATCCACATGAAATGTGTCGATGTAGGCCAGGTAAAGTATGTAGGTGGGCTCCACGGAGTTGTAATGACGTGCATCTTTCAGTTGCTATCATTTTCGGTTTGCTCCATCACGTCAAAATGCTTCGAATACAGACCATGACCTGTTGATAATTGACACAATAAGCATCACTAGACACTGATCACAACCATCTAGCAAAATAGCAGCCTAGTATTAGAAGGTACATAACGATAACATTATATGACAATAACAATTGTTTGCTGTGTCGTTTGTATTAACGATTATCCGATTTTTTTAATATATTATTACATATGTATATTCGATAGTTATTCTAAATAACTCGCAAGATGATATTTGATAATTTTACATTCAATGACCAGCAATTTACTAAGTATATTATATTGTTTTATTATTTGCCTTTATATATGCATCAAAAACGAAGACATTTCTTTTGTAAATTTGTAATTATACCAGATCAACTTACCAGTGGTCGGTTGGTCCTGTAAAGCCTTCGTTTCAGACGGCACCTCACCCTGTACTTGATTGCTGACACTTGCATTTTCATCGCTTAGTTCTGGTTGATGTGCATCATCTTCCACTTGTCTAATAACTTTACGGGAGGGTTCTGCTGTATCACTTTCATTGTGTTCTTCAAAAGTCTCAACCGATTTTCTTTTGAAATATTTTCGATATCCATCGCAGTAGTGTATAACGAATTAACAAAGCTTGACCAACATGCAATGATGCAACACGCCTCACTCGTCACACTGTACTATGCTGTAGTGCATGCAAAACTAACTGGCTCCGAGCTGTGTTCAGTTTCCCCGCGCTTCATATTT
>JAJOZX010007746.1:0-170000 GCA_023014485.1 Bathynomus jamesi | reverse complement strand
GGCTACTACCAAAGGCGCCGCGTATTCGTTCAACATCTTCCGATCTTGTTCGCCCTCCAGAGTGTTCCTTTAGAACACTGCCAGTCTCCTGCCAGCCATCCATAACACACATTTCGCTTTTTCTTGTGGAGTAAACATAATTCAGTCTGAAACAAACAAAGAACATTATGACAAAAACTTATGGATATGGTGTAGTAACTGGCAAAGTTTCAACATTCTCACATTAATACTGTACTTTAAAAATTAGAGTTTCAAAGTTGTTCCATTTCAAATGGGACACCCGGTGTGTGTATATATATATATATATATATATATATATATATATATATATATATATATATATATATATATATATATATATAGTGTGTGTGTATATATAGTAGAAAAAAAAAGCAATTAATTCTTCAGAGTAATTTCGATTTTATTTCAACTCCGCCAAATCTGATTGCGAAAGTACAGGGTGATTTCTTTTTATTCGAGAACCCTTAATAATTCAAAAAAATTTAAAAAATATTAACATTGGATGAATAGAAAAGCCTAAACAGGACTTTACCATAATATTAATTATTAATTAGATATTACTATTTGAAACTAATCTATAATTTAAAAATGAATGCACAGAACTTTTTTATGCATGAAGGATGGGACCAAGGCGGATTCTTTATTGCATCATTTGGAAAACTGTTTATCACCTTCAAAGAAACGAGAATTTTGTTAAAATTTGTAAAATTAAAGTATATATGTATATAGATTTCCCTTGTACTATTATTTATGAATATATATACATACATACACTACTGTGCAAAAGTCTTGGCCAGGTATATATTTTTCTGATTAATCACGTACATCTAAATCTTAGAGTAATGTAAATGAATATACTTGATGTTTTGAGGTTGTATACATCAAATCAATCTAATAAGCACACCGGACAAAAAATTAGTCACCCCTCTCAGAATGTACCTAATAACGTGTGACGGCGCCTCTGGCCTTGATAACCGCACGAATCCGGCGAGGCAGAGACTCTACGAGGTTGCATGTACTGAACATCGATTTGCTGCCACTCGTTCATCAGCCGGTCTCGAAGTTCCGCCAGAGTCCGTGGGTGTCTATTCCTGCGCTTCACTTTCTGTTTCCAGCCTGAACAACACCTTCGACGCATTCAGGATTAAAGGCTTCATTGGACCTGCGATGTACTCGTCGCCTCCCATCATTGGAGAACAAACAAAAACGGGACTCATCGGACCAAATTACACGTTTCCAATCTGCCGCAGTCCAGTTTTTGTGCCTCTGAGCCCATTTATAACATGCCAATTTGTGACTTGCTGTTAACAGCGGCCTCTTCCGTGGTACCCTGCTCCAGATGTCCATCGCATGCAGTTCTCGTCGCAATGTCCGTTCGGAAATTGGTCGCTGGAGAACCTCATTGGTTTCTTGGAGCAATTGTTCTCTGGTTTGAAAACGATTTGCAGTTACTAGACGAGAAACATGGCGGCGGTCACTATTGTCGAGAATTGTTTTCCGGCCACAATTACGCCGTCGATTTTCAGTTGATTGCGAACTACACCACTCTTTGTAAACTCGCTGGACAGTACGCGTTGACACACCAACAAATTGGGCTACTTCAGACATTTTGTGTCCGTGGGCTCTGCCAAACACGATGGCTCCTTTTTGCCACTGAGTAACGTCTGCCTCACGACCCATTTTGCAGACTATATTCAACACACACTTTGTTCTTCACCACCTCACGAAACAGATCTGATCCTGTGTGCTACGTCACCGCTACTTGTCACTTACCAATGCTACATCAGCGCCCTCTGTGTGACCTTGAACTTCCTACTATCGGTGCTATTAGGGGTGACTAATTTTTTGTCCGGTGTGCTTATGTAGAGGCACATTCCAATTTAAAGGCAACATTTAATTTAAATTGAGGTTTCATTTTTTAGCACCATAGACCATACTGTGTTGTAATCAACAAGTGGGGCATTTAAGTTACAATTTGTATACATTTTAGTGGTAGTACACAATATTATTTAAAGCAACATGGTTTCATGTTTAATTAATGTCCTTTGTGATGTTATTAAATGATAATTCTACTCTTTAAGTGGTTCTAAATTTATGAATGGATATTATATTGTTTCAGGTATTTTCTGAAGTTTTTCGTAAGGACCGTACCAAAATGACGGTGGTTTCTATTGAGATCAGGCACAAAATCGTATTCTTACATGAACAGGGAAATTCCCAGTCGGAAATTTCAAGAAAAACCGGCGTTTCAAAACATGCAATACGAGAAATCATCATGAAAAAAGAAGAAACAGGGACCGTATCGGACAGAAAACGCAGTGGAAGACCTCGAAAACTTTCGGAAGCTGATGTCAGACACTTGAAACTTACATCCCTGAGAAATAGACGAGCATCAAGTGCCGAGCTGTCATCAGAACTTGCTCAAACTTCAGGAACACAAGTGCATCCTTCCACCATTAGAAGAGTACTGATTAAAAATGGTCTTCATGGGCGAGTAGCTAGAAGAAAACCATTACTTAGGGAAGGGAATAAAGCCAAAAGATTAAAATATGCACGGGAACATCGTCAATGGAGCATGGAACAGTGGAAAAAAGTACTTTGGAGTGATGAGTCAAAATTTGAGATATTTGGGACAAAGAGAAGACAGGATGTGAGGAGAAGGACCAATGAAGATCTCAAAGACATCTGTCTACAACCAACAATTAAGCATGGAGGAGGGTCTATAAAAGTCTGGGGGTGCATATCAGCAAATGGAGTCGGTGATTTGGTGAAGATAGACGGAATCATGACAGCTGAAAAGTACAGACAGATATTAATACACAATGCAGTTCCCTCAGGATTACGTCTGATCGGCCGGAACTTTATGTTCCAACATGACAATGACCCCAAACATACTGCTAATAATGTCAAAAAATATTTGGAAAGAAAAGAGGCTGCTGGAGAGCTCCAACTAATGGAATGGCCACCACAAAGTCCAGATTTGAACATCATTGAAGCTGTTTGGGATTATCTGGAACAAAAGAAGATAGAGAAGCAACCAAAATCACAGGATGAACTATGGGCTGTCTTGCAAGATGCTTGGAATAACATTACGAATGATTTTCTCGAGTCTCTGCAGCAAAGTATCCCGAAAAGGATCAAGGCTGTTATCGAGTCAAAAGGGGGATATACCAAATATTAGGAACACATTTATTTTTGGTGATGGTTTTTGTTTCTATGTGGTTCTATGTGCTATTAGCTTAAATATGCTTCATTATAATGTTCATTTGTACACTTTTATTAACCTTTATGACCTTAAAATTAATGAAATTGTAACTGGCCAAGACTTTTGCACAGTAGTATATATATATATATATATATATATATATATATATATATATTTTTATATTTATATATATATGTGTGTGTGTGTGGTTCAAAGTGTGGATTTCTTATATTATTATTTTTATTGTAAATTTATTTTATAGAGGGTACTGGGAAAAAGAACAGAGGAAAGAGAAGTAGAAAAATCAAATACCGTTACACGAGTTTTAATAAATAAATAATTAAAATAAATAGTAGTATCCGGCAACCTCTCCATATATAAATAAACAAATTAAATAATGGTACCTGGCCACCCCTTTATATATAAATAAATAAATTAAATAGCTGGCAACCCCTCTATATAAATAAGTAAATTAAACACCTGGCAACCCCTCCATATGTATAAATAATTAAAATAAATAGTGTTCTCTGGCAATCCTTCCATATATATAAATAAACAAATTAAATAGTACAACCTGGCAACTCAAAAAGTAATAATGTACACCAGAACAAGCCATTTATGCCTTCTAAGACAGATTAAGCCTTCTAAGCCAAATGGCTGATTGAGCTAAATGGCTGCTTAAGCCACTGTGTGTGTGTGTGTGTGTGTGTGTGTGTGTGTGTGTGTGTGTTTGTTTGTGTAATAATAGGTGATCTATGAGCGTGTATATAGTCGGGGAGTATGTGCGTGTGTGTGCGCTTTTAATTCGCTCGAAGATTATTAATATATACTTAAACAAGCCAATTACGCCTTCTAACCAAGATTAAGCCTTCTAAGCCAAATGACTGATTAAGCCAATGTGTGTGTGTGTGTGTGTGTGTGTGTGATAATAGGGGATATATGAGCGTATATATAGTCGGGGAGTGTATGTGCGTGTGTGTATGCTTTTAATTCGCTCGAATGTTATTAATATACACCTAAACAAGTCAATTACGCCTTCAAAGCCAGGTTAAGCCAAATGGCTGATTAAGTCAACTGGCTGATTTACACCTTATAAACCAGATGCTGAAGCCGAGAGCTTTATTTTGCATCTGGCTCTTCCAGGCGAAGGATGCTCTCTCTCTCTCTCTCTCTCTCTCTCTCTCTCTCTCTCTCTCTCTCTCTCTCTCTCTCTCCTCTCTCCTTTCTCTCTCTCTTCTTAGGTTAGGTATACCCCTTTGCGTGGTGAGGACATCCCAACTTCTCCCCAAAGACTCTCCTCCTCCTTTCTCTCTCTCTTAGGTTGGGTATACCCCTTAGGGGTGAGGCCGTCCCACCTTCTCCCTCAAAGAGGTCAGGGTCACCTTTTTGGGGGGAAGTCATCCTCCCTCTCCCCCCAAAGCTCCCCTTCATGCAACTTGGGGGTTACCCCCCTCCCCTTGTTGCATAATCCCCTCCCACATTACCCTTTTCCCCTTTTTTGGCACCCTGGGGGTGGGGTTGCAACAAGGGGGAAGGGGTATTGCAACAAGAGGATGGGAAGGGGGGTCTTGCAACAATGATCAACATTGCAATTTCACGCTCTCATTTTCCGCCCATACTACTAAGTCTAAAAATTTATAATCGTTATAAATTCAGAATTTAAGACTGAAATTATTTTTAATATGCTCTGAATTCAACTTTAATAATTTGTAAAATATTTCATACTAGACTTCTAGTCTTATTTTAATTTGCCTGCCGAATATTTCAATACCTTCTGAAATTATGAATGCTAATTTCAAAGGTAAGACTCACCGCATTTGTATTGTGAGTCTGGTAAAGTCAAAGATATAATTTTTTTTATGAGAACTCTTTTTAGTAGTTTCCTTCAATCATTTTCTTAATTTCTCCATATTTCTATTGCACATACCTCTTATCAGTCACGTACCTCTTGTTCTTATTAATCTGCATGAATTTTTAAACTTTGCAGGGATCTTATCACCACAGAAAAAATTAGTACAGGGTGTACACAAATTATCTTTACAATTTCTCTCTCAAATAAAAATATTAGGAAACGAGGTACACATACCGTTTTTGTGCCATCTGTGAGAGAAAGCAATAAAGTGTCACATAACCTGAAACACACTAAACATGGGCACCATTTGTCACACGCAAGAGGTAAGACGTCCAAACGGTATTCTATTTCTATTTATGTACGCTGCAACATTTCAACGTCAACTCTTGCAACAGCAGCAGCAATTCTGGTCTTTAACACGTTGGCTACCATGGGACTCACCGGTGAGTCCCACTAGGGTATTCCATCTGGACTGTGGGACTCACCGGTGAGTCCCAGCATAATGTTTTTTCTATGACCGATAAAATATTTTTGGTATACTTTCAAGCTCTCCTGCTCTGTGTTTTGGTACAGAATGAGTCAATTTTCTTTGCACTTAAGTGGGACTTAATATTGAAAAGTAGTTTTCTTGAAAATTAATTTTAATCAAAAGAAGCATTTTTTGTTCAACTAGGACTTATTGAAAACGCGTTTCATCAAGTAATCTTTATTGTAAAAACTAAAACATCCAACTAAACCTAAAACCAAAACTGTATTACTGCATCAGGTTTCATAATGGGCTCGCTCTCCTTTCCTGTTTTTCTTTCCAGTGTCTTTGATTTCAGCGATACGCCTTGTGGAAAGAAATCGAACTTCTCGTTTATCCTTCCAGCATCCAGCAACTACTCCATCCCGCTCCTGAGAGACAATTTGGTTGGGGATTGAGAATCATTTTTGAAATGAATGTCTTTTGAATTTCTTCTTTGGGTTCAAACTAAATGGGTGTTCTTTTCTAAAAGTTCGAAACCGAGCTTGACGTTAGAGTAGTAATTATCTACTACCAAAGTCCTTCCTTCTTTTAGATAATCTTGAAGTAATTGCAGTACAACATAATACGAAACCCTTCTTCCATTGTAATTGATATCTCCTCCTTTGCCAATGTAAATAATCAACTCATAGGTATAGCCTTGGGGATCACAAATCTTGAATAGTTTTATACCATCATTTGAATTCTTACCTGGTATATACTGCTTAAAAATTAATCTCCCTCTGAATTTAACCATTGTTTCATTAATTGCCAAGAATTCACCTGGAACTTGAAGGTTAGTAAATCTTGCACAGAGCATATCAACCAGAGGTCGAATCTTATTGAGTCTATCTTCATGATTAGCAGTTTGATTGTCTGAAAAATGAAGCATCCTTAGCAGCAGCTGGAATCTATTTCTTGCCATCACTTTGGGAACGACATTGTTTTTATACAGGTTTTTTTTTGCCCAACAGTCAGATATGTTGGGTACTTCACTAAACCCATATAGCAAATTATTCCAACAAAGTTTGTTATTTCAGTCCTGTTTGTGTTTTTCCATTTTGTCATTCCAAACTTCTGGTGATCGCATCTGTTTGTTTATGTAACAATTAGATCACTTACTTCATTATCAACAATCTTATTGTAAACATTATATGGTGATAACTGTCCTGAAATATTAGTTGCAGGGTTTCCAGTAAAGGAAAAGTTCTTAAGACTGCTTCTGGTTGTGTCATTCCAAAGTGAAGAATGACCATTTGTGGTATTATTTGCAGGCTCTCTAGTTTCATCAGTATCACTTTCACTAGTATCACTCAAATGTTCTTCAGGGTGATATTCCTCACTAAAATCTCCACCATCATCAGATAGCTGATATTCATCAACAGAGCTTTCGAGATCAGTCATTTCGCGATCATCAGACATAGAATGGTCGGAAAAACTATTATTATCCATATTTGACTTCCCATAGAAATTGATTGGTTTAAAATTAGCCATTTAAGAGCAAATTAAATCTAAAATAATGAGAAAAATAATCAATAAAAGTATCTAAAAACATAAATTATGCTAAATGAAGGGTAATCATGGTATTTTAAGCAGGGCATACCGGTGAGTCCCATGATACAGAGTGAATAATTATTAATTCTGTACTATGGGACTCACCGGTGATTCCCAGTTGTAAAAAAGTCTGATGTTGCTATTAGGGCATAAAACATTTATTGGCATCAAGAAAGCTCACCCTTAAGCTCAATTTTATTAAAAATTGGCATTGGTATATATGGAACCCTACCATAATATGTGCCTGGTAGCCAAAGTGTTAGATCGTCGATGTTGGCCACTGGAGTTGTGTACACGCAGTCTTTTACATAACCCCATACAAAAAAGTAACAGGGAGTTAGTTATGTCTGGTGATCTGGCCGGCTAAGAGATGGGCCCCCACAGCCAATCCACCGATTTGGGAAATGCATGTTGAGGGAATTTCGTACCAATTTCGTAATTTGTGTACACCCTGTACAATAATCTGACATCTGACAACTACCACGAGAAATTATATTACTTTTTCTCACAGATGGCGCAATGGTATGTGTACAGTGCTTACAAGAAGTCTCACGCCTCTGTCTCGTCCCAAGCTAGTCTGTTAGATATAAAATGGGCGGTCCTTATGGCAGCGGAGTGTGTTCGGATTGGTGCACATAACTGCTCTAACACAATCAATGACGTCCATTATTACGTCACTTCTGCTGCATTTTAGTGTTTAAAATACAAATGATTAAGAAGCAGAATGGAGCAAGTTTTGGGATGTTGGGATGGTTATGGAGCAATCCTAGTCATCATAATATTAGCTGGGCATTACATTATACCGTCTCAATATATACTGTAGACTATAGAGAACGACTAATTCGGCAAATATCCCAAATCATGGATGATACCTAAGTTATTTTGACGCAGGTCTAAATTATTTGCTCAAATGCAATTATTGATATTAAGTAATTGTTGGGAATTGTTGTCAATATTGTTGTTTGTGATATATATCCTACGTGAAGAATCTAATGACCAAATTCCTCAGTGAACCTCTCACGCGCTCGCATTTCGAGGAAGTCGCGGTCGTCTCACTAATAGATAGTTTATCCATTGTTTTAAGTGGTAACTTATTAAACGAACTATGTTAAACCTATTCCATCTTATGAAAGTCATTAGTCTAAAGCAAGACTGGTGGGCCGTGAATCAGAGAAATTTGAATTTGATTTGTTCATCGTAATTATTACGTAATATAGTATACTGTATATAGTAGTATATAAGAGTTTATTGGTAGCATATCATATGACAATTCCCATAAACATGTGATGACCTCGATGTTGCCAGTTTTTATTTTTTTCCTGAAACTATTACCTTCTCATAGTTTGTTTCAACAATGCATATATTATCATCTCCACGAGCGTAGACATTGCAAGAAAAGATTCTAACTAAGGATAAGTAAAGTTCTTTCATGGTCACAATATATACTTTTATAGATGTTAAACAAAAATATAATAAATTCTATATTAACATAAATATATATTCGATACACATTTACGTCATGGCTTTAACATCAGTATTTCGTATAGCTTCCTCCAGCATCAATAATTTCTTGCAATCGTCGCGGCATAGAAGAGGCCAGATTGTAGGGAATGTTTGGTGTTCGGCGTAAGCTCTCCTAACTATTCCTCGTGTGAGCTAAAAGTGCTTCAAATGTTCTTTCATTGCGTTGCTCCAATTCGTTAATCATTATTACCCAAAGGTTTTCAATCGGATTCAAATCAGGAGAACGTGGTGGCAGAATTAGATTAATAATCTCTGGGTGATCCTCGTACCACGCTCTCACAACGTTACTCCTATGACTGGGACTGTTATCTTCCATTAAGTAAAATGGTTCCGGTGCTGGAACCAGATACGCACGAACACTGGGTAGCAGCACCTCTTCCAGTATCTGGCAATATTGCTGTCCAGTAAAGCGTCCATCTACTTGAGTCAATTCTACGACACCATAGCCAGACATCCAGCCCCACACACCGAGATTGATGTGACCACTACGTTTGCTCGGGAAAACATTTCCTTCTTCATAGCGTTTTCCGCGCTGCCTCCAACAATGCAGGGAACCATGACTATCTGTTGAAAATGTTTTTTTCGTCACAGTACACAACTTTTCTCAAGAATTCTTCCTCCTGCGGCAAGTATTGCAAGGCAAATCCCATCGGCGCCTCTTTATGCTCAATCGTCAATGCAGGTTTTATAGCTGGACGGCGAGAAAAATACCCTGTCTCGTGAAGTCTGTTGTTCACTGTATTTGCGCTACAACGAAGGTTCAGGTGTCTGTAAATATGCGTCGCTGGAACAAACGGATGCTCTTTGGCATGATTAACAATCGCAGCATCTTTCTCTTGAGATGTTGAACGCGGAGGACCAGACCTCGGCAAAGTAGCGATTGAGTTTTCTGCTTCATACCGATGAATCCACCGTTCCACAGTGCTTCGATGAACGTCTAGTCGTCTTGATATTTCTCTTATTGGCACACCATGTTCATGCAATGTCACCATTGCTCTCCGCATTGCCTGGGTCGTCTCGTGGTGCACAGACGGCCTTTCCATCTTTGTGTAAATGGCTTATGTGAAGCGTGCTGGGACGATAAAGGAAATGAGGATACCATGCACCCCTTCTGAAATTGATTTCGGTTGTGAAGGGTACCAACCCTTCGAATGGTAATAATAATCAGCCAATTTCCTATTTTGTTGAACATATGCATAAAAAATTCGTCTTAAAAGCCAAGGATCCAAAGATTGTCAGCCATAGTTTATATCCCAACTGAATATAGTCAGCCATCAACAGTATAATCATATTTTATTTCCATAACTACTCATGACTACTCTGCCATAGTAAATAACCTTATTATGACTTAGGTAGTAGTGGTAATTCTGAGTGGCGGCCTCTAGCCACATACGTTAAACCTATCAGTGCGTCTAAGACCAGACTCTTCTGTTTCTGTCAATTCATTGTTAGTTTAAGGTATTTTGCTCTTTGTCTTTCTAGGTCTAGGGCATTAAAATAAATATTTGAGTTTGTGTTTAGCATTTCCTCCTCCCTTCGTAATTCCCCACCCAACCTCGTTTCCTTCGACATAGCAACGCTTACCTCCATCCTCATTCCACTTCCTTCATTAAACCTATTAATTATCGCTTTTACTGTCCCTTCCTTCCATCCTTCAATGCCAGCGTTCTTAAACCTAGCACATAAATTATATAATATGGAATCTAACACCTTAGATCTTTACGCATTCAAGTTACTTGAAGACGCCTGTGTCTTAGGGGAATCTAAGTGTTGAGAGTGGGCTTGAGAGGTAGTCTATAGATTATTACAGATGACCTTGAACGCTCCAACTATTTAAAAATGATTATTTATTACGCACATCATATGGCATAATACACACATGAATTTAAGTATCTTACACTATAGGAATGGAATTGAATCCTACCAGAGTTAAAAAGTCGCAAAATATGATAGATTAGTTTGTATTAAGAGGTCACTAAGAGAAAAGGATTTGGAGTAGAGCGGAAGGCAGAGAGTATATTTTCTCGAGTTTCGGTTATTATTAACGTTATATGGATACATTGCCATGCGGTGTGATCAGAGAGAGAGAGAGAGAGAGAGAGAGAGAGAGAGAGAGAGAGAGAGAGACAGACAGACAGACGAGACAGAGAGCTTTTAAATCACACCTTTTAAATGGTTTGTGGGTAAGGGCTTCACGTATGTTATTTTAGTCCAGGGTAGTTTATGTGGAGGTGTTAACGTAACTTGCACTTGGGACTGTTAATTGTAAGACAACTATCATAGCTGGGACTGAGACACGTTATCCCCTGCATACTCTATGTATATCTATATACAGTATGTCTCTATATATAAATAGCTAGAGTGATCAACACAATGATAATGTGGACGTCATTGATGGGGTTAGAGCAATTATGTGCACCAATCCGAACACACCTCCGCTGCCATAAGGACCGCCCATTTTATACCTAACAGACTAGCTTGGGACGAGACAGAGGCGCGAGACTTCTTGTAAGCACTGTACCTCGTTTCCTAATATTTTTATTTGAGAGAGAAGTTGTAAAGGTAATTTGTGTACACCCTGTATTATATTGGCAAGTTGTGTTTAGGACTGTACCTGTGTTAAGCTGTATGCGTAGAAAAAGGCTGCAAGCACGTTTCCTCTTTGCGTGGACGTCATTTTAATTGGTGATGTATTTTGTGATGAATCCTAAAAAAATAAATGAAAAGTAAAAGAGATCAACAATTAAAGTTACACAAATAAACATATTTAATATAAAAAACATGTAATATTTTCTAAGGAGAAATTATGAGGTTTATACATTTGTCGTTATTATAAATAGAAGTGATAATGATAAGACTACAAAGTAAGCCTACAAGACTATAAAAAGGAAAAAATTGAAATAAAAATAAAATGTACACGTAGCGACAATACCAACATATATATATATTATATATATATATAGTAATGATAATGAAAATGATAATGTTTATTGGCAGGAGACAGATCCCATAAAATAAAAAGGTATAGTATCCATCAAGGTAATCAACGATACAACTAGTTAAACAATAAATTTATAAAACAAAAACAAAAAAGGACTACGGTAATAAAGAAATAATAATAATAATAATAATAATAATAATACGCATAAAGAAACGAAAATAACAAAATTAGTAGTGACAGTTCATAAAAATAATAAGTACATATAATGGAATGGCTAATGCAGCAGTTAAGTGGAGCTATAGACAAATACTTTCGTACCAAGAGGTCCCCAATCTAGAAGACATAAAGCAGGACTGATGAATAACTTGGACAAATGGATTGTTTGGGTTTTTAATTCTTCGCACTAGACTGTATTGAGCACGTCTCTTTACCTCAGGGATGCTCGGAACGTTGCGGTTGGCGAACATTTGAGAGGCTGAGCATCTTGGAGGTAACTCATGTATGAGTCCATAGGATCTGTTGTAAAGCAAAGTGAGGGTTCTGCAGGAGCGTGCAGTAATATTTATGCTGCCCATAAATATTTGTGCAGATAATACGAAAAAGAGTGTCTTTAGCTTCGCTTGCACAGAATTTGAAGTTCCTCATAATCAGGTTTGCATTAGCACAGTAACTTCGGTATTGTTTCCTTATGTCTGAGTCGTCACTTAAGGAGCTGATGATAGTTTGACCCAGATACTTAAATTCTCTCTTACCTGCTCCATTGATTCGTCTCTCATTTTGAAAATAATATTAGCTGTTTGGTTTGAACTTTAAGGATGAAATTGCATAACTTTAGTTCGAGTAACATTAAAATTAATGTCATGGTTCTGAGAATATGATTCACAAATTTTTATAAAATGAACCAGATGATCTTGCATATCTCTTTGACTCTTAGTCATCCTTCTTTCAGGATTTAGGTGAAACCCTTGCTATTGCGCTAGACATATCAAAAGCTTTTGATAGAGTGACACAAATCCTTAATTTCCAAACTGCCTTCCTTCGGTTTCCATCCTTCTGTCTGTGGCTCCATCTCTAATTTCCTTTCTGGCCGATCTATAGCTGCGGTTGTAGATGACCACTGTTCTTCTCCTAAAGCTATTAACAGTGGTGTACCAGAGGCTCTGTCCTATTACTGACTCTTTTCCTCTTATTTATCAATGATCTATTAAGTCGCACTTCCTATCCTATCCACTCCGATGCCGATGATTCCATTCTTCACTTCTTCACTCGCTTTGCAAAGCGACCCTCTCAACAGATACTCAATGTTTCGTGTCAGACAGCTCTACTATTTCTGATTGGGGCAGAGAAAACCTTGTAGTTTTCAATACCTCAAAAACTCAATTCTTCCATCTATCCACTCCTCACAATCTTCCACACGACTATCTCCTTACCTTCAACAATACACAACTCAATCCTTTCTCCACTCTTAACATTTTTGGCGTTTCCTTTTCTCATGATCTTTCCTGGAAAGATCACATATACTCCTTCTAAAACAGCTTCTAAAAAGTTAGGTATGCTCCACCAGCTCTGCAGTTTCTTCATCCCCACTCAGTTGCTGTCTCTGTACAGGGGTCTCGTCCGCCTCTGTATTGAGTACGCGTCTCATATATCGGGTGGCTCAACGCACACAGCTCTACTTGACCAGATGGAATCAAAGGCTTTTCGTCTCATCGATTCCCCGCCTCTTACTGACTGTCTTCAATCCCTTTCTCTTCGCCGCAATGTTGTCTCACTCTCTCTTTACTATTGCTATTATAACGTGCACTGCTCTTCTGAACTCTCTAACTGCATGCCTCCCCCTTCAACGAGAGCACGCAGTACCCGACTTTCGACACATTTTCATGCCTTTCTTCTTCAACTCTCTAACGCAAGGATTAATTGGTATTTTCAATCTTTCATCTGTTTAACCGGTCAACTCTGGAACCATCTTCCCTAATCCATATTTTCCCCTGTCCCCTCCAATCTTTCAAACGCAGAGTGTCCAGGCACCTCGAAAACCTTGGACCTTGAGCTTGACTTTCTTCCTCTATGGGACGGGCATTTTTGCGGTCATTGGACCTTGGTCCCTCCTTCCTGCATAAAGAAAGACCTTTCACAGAAGGGCTTACTAACATCATATCATCGGCACAGACCAAATATATAGCCGTAGTAAAATAAGTAATAATTAGGTAATTAAGTGCACATCGTATTAAGAAAACAACAACAGCAAAAATGATGATGAAAAAGGAGAAAAAGTAACCTAATATGGCTTTCATAAATGCTGAAACCTTATCTTCGAACATTTTCACAGCCCCACCTAAAATATTCTTTAGACTTCACCGACATTTGATGTTCAAACACCTACACCCCTGATGTATCTTCTTTGAAGATGGTCAGCCTTGATGTCACATCACAAACGTCCCCTTTGAAGATGTCCCCCAGTTTCTCTGCAATAAATATTCGGGAGTTCGGACCACTATTTAACTCTTCCCATACCAACTAACATTTTTCCTTATGATTCGCCTCTTGTCAATTCCAATTACTTCACTTTCAACAATGAACAGTGCCTTCAAACATTCGGTGTCGAGGGTCCCCTCTCTATCCTAATCTTGCCAACTTATACATGGCGTATTTTGAAACTTGTCTCCTTCCCACATGCCCAACAGACCAGCCCTTTAGTTACTGTACATTGATGACGTTTTCGCTTTTTGGCTGGACAATCAAAATTTAAACTCTTTTCTCGACTAACTCAGTAGTCGCTCCCCATCAATCTCTTTCACCGTTGAATGGGAAAATTCCTGAAGACCGCCCTTCCTTGAAGTCAAAATTCACCGAAGAGACTCCACTTTTTGTTTCGCTCTCTGGCACCATCCTCAATACGTCAAAGGTTCTGTCCTCATTTCCCGCTTCCTAAAGGCTTCACAAAATTTTAAATTTCAAAATGGAAACCGATTCCAAAGGAATGAACGAAGAAGACAAGAAGCAGAATATACTGTATATACACATAAATTTTTTTTTGGTTAACCGCCATTTCAATCCTAGAAGAGGTCTATATTACAGCGAAGTCAAGCTAGAGGTGAGACAAGAGCCGCAACATACGGAGAAAGTCAAATAGAGGAACACTGGAAAAAGAAGAACTCTCCGCAAGAATAGACCGAAGACACTCCGAAACCGGATAAGAGTGCGAGCCCGAGAAGCTCCGCAAATGAAAGACCAAGTAAAGAGGGCAAAAAATAAATACATGTTCAACTGTTAATGGGACCTGGCAACGGAGGCAGAGCATGGGAGTATCGCCAGAAATAAGGTGGTCATGGTTCAAATGAGTATGACCTATTCTCAAACGAGCCAAAACAACTTCCTTATGCGGAGACTTATGATAAGATGATAACCAATGACAAAGAACAGACTTAAGACGGTGGAGTTTGTTCACACCGACGGCAGCCACAGAGACCTGTAATAGCGGCGGAGGGAAGGAATAAAATTTGAAAAAGGAAGGGACTTCGGAGTAATGGAAGGGCAAGTTTGTCTAGCCAAAAGGTCCACCTCCTCAATACCAGCCATACCCACAGGAGAAGGACTCCAACAAAAGGAAACCCGCCACGCGGAATACGCAGGAAGAAAATGAACCAGTCACTGTACCCTTCTGACCAAGGGGTGTTTGAGATCATAAGAGCTCAAGAATGTAAGGACATTACGGGAGAAAATTACAAAAGAGTCAGGGGAAGAGCACCCATGTAAGTTAAAGCTTCCAAGATAGCAAAAAGTTCCGCCGAGTAGAACGAAGTGTCGTGCAGGAGATGAATGTTCTGGACAGTCTTGGAGGAGAGATGGAAAACCGCTGAAGCTGCCACACCCGACAAAGAGCAAGAGCCGTCAGTGTAGACATTAATAAAGGAAGCGTGGCGAGCAAGGTGTTCTCGAAACGGGGACAACAAGACAGTACTAGGGGTGGACTTCTTACCGAAAGAACACAACTAAGGCATGATTAAGATTAATAATTTAATCACTGTTTCGAATTCAGTCATTAATTAATCAAAAAATATTTTTGAAAATGATGAAAAATTATTAAATTTCCCCATAATTTCAGGATCATTTTACCATAAATTATGTAATGTGGCATTTGAATTTAGCACTTTTTTACATGTATAAAGTGGCTAATCTGCTTATGCCTGATTTCTTGAACGAAAGCAAACTAAAAGTATGGGAAAATATGTTTTCTTCGGTCTTATCTCATGCAACAGAAATAATAAAACTCTTTCTTAGCCTTTTCACAAGTATTTAATTTTTAATCAGTTAATCATTGTTAATTAGATTTTAACATTCATCACTTTTGCCCAAAAATGATTAATTAACCATTCGTTAGACACAACCCTCTGCAAAAGAAATCGAAGAAAGGATTCACGGAGGGAGGACCTGAAACAAAAATGGAAGAACTAGAGGAAGAGCAAGAGCATACTGAGAGGAAAAAAATGAACAGTTGAAGCAAGATGCCAAGAATAAACCGAAGAAAGGGTTCCATCAAGTGCAGTGCAGAAGAGAGAAGGAATCCTGTGAGTTCGGAAGATGTACACTACGGTATCGAAGGCAAGGGGAATTGCAATCAACCTGAAGGCTAGCCATCGGCGAAGAACGAAAGGCGCCAGTTGCCAGGCGGAGACCCTTATTAAGAAGGGGGTCCAGGATTCGTAAGCGAGAAGCAGAAGCGGAGCCATAGACCTCACAACCATAATCCAACTTTGACTGGATAAGAGAGTTGTACAGATGAAGGAGCGTCAGCAACCCAAGATATGTGGAAAGATGGTCTAAAAGTGCAAGAGTCCGCCGAGCAGAGTCTCAAGTCCTTCGGGTGGGGTACCCAAGAAAGGCGCGGATCAAGGGTAATACCCAGGAATTTAAACTTGTCCCTTACCGGAATGGGGCCACCAGTCAAAATCAAGGGAGGCAGGACAGATGACGTCCTAGTCTATGAAAAGACATACACACTGTTTTGTCAGGAGAAAGACGGAATTCCACAGACATTGCCCATCTCTCGACAGCATTAATTACAAGTTACTACTTGTCTCTCCGCCACCCGCAAAGAACTACCCGAGCCGTAGACGGCGAGATCAACCTCGTAGAGAGAACATTGCACCGACAAGATTAGAACTGTGCGACCTGAATCCATAACCAGAGAGAAGCACAGGACGCTGAGGACGGATCCCTGCGGGACTCCCTCATCTTGTCTGGCTAGGTCGGAGAACGTATAGCCTACGTGAACTCCAAAAGTACAGCCCCTTAAAAAGTTACGGATAGAAAGAGGAAGAAAACCCCACAAAGTTCAAAGAACGGAGACGTTCGAAGACGTAAAATCTCCACGTGGTATCATAGTAAGCTTTATGGATATAAAAAATGACAGCCGCAGTATATGTTTACTGGAAAATACAGTCTGAAAATAATGACTAAGAAGAAGCAGAGTATTCGAGGTGCTGCGAAACTGGCGAACACTAGACTGAGAAGGAGAAAGGAGTTCTTGTCACTCTAGGGTAAAAGACAGTCGAGAAGTGACCATCTTTTCCAAGAGTTTACAGATGTAGCTGGTCAAAGCTATTGGACGAAAATTCTGAAGAAGAGAGGCATCCTGACCAGGCTTAGGAAGAGGGACAGTTATGGCTTCACGCTACCGAGCAGGAAATACACCTTCAATCCAGATGTGGTTAAAAACAAAGAAAATACACAGCCGAAATATTCACAGACTTCAGCATTCTGTAGTGAATGCAATCAGAGCCAAGTGCAGGATCTCTCCGAGAGGACAATGCAGATTGAAGTTCTTGTATCTTAAACAATCGATTATAGGGGCTCATTGTTCGGGCGGTCGAAATGAAGATCCTCGCTCACCATCGCACATAAAAAAAATATTAGCCACTTCCGCCAAATCAGAAACGTCCCTGTCATCGACATGGAGGAGTGGGGAACGAGGGTGAACAAGCTTACGAGAGATACGACGAACGGTGGGAAGGACGGTAAATCAGTGTCGGGAATAATCGACGACAACCGCACTGGAAAATGATCACTTACGTAATCGTCCTCCAGGAAGTCCTACAAAAATCCAGGAGAGCATCGGTGGAACAAAAAGATCAATACAGGAAAAAGTGTCAGTATGGACATGATAATAAGTAGCAATTCTAAATTAAGATAATGGAAAGAGTAGGATGACATCAGGGAAATCAAGGTACCAGCCATGAAAGTGTCCCGAACATCACCCCACACTGGACTTCAACTATTAAAATCGCCCCAAAACAAAAAAGGTCTGGGGAGGGGCTAGTCAACAACCTCCACCAGCTCCTCCTGAGAAACATGTGGAGAAAGGTCTATAGAACAGACGGTATACTGCTGAGACAAAACGGACAGCAACCACCTGCAAGGTAGACCGGAGTACGAGCGGACGACAAGGGACAGAATTATGAACAAGAATGGCAGAACCGCCCCGAGAACCGTGGGCGGGCAAAGGATTCGTAAAGGAGACGTAGCCAGTGGACCGAGTACTCAAGATCGTTTCCTGGAGACAGACACAAGCAGGCTGGGACGATCGCAAAAGGGAAAAACCCTCATAATTGTCAAAAATGCTACGCCAATTCCAATGAAGGACAGAAAGAAAATTAGTTATTGGAAAATAAAAGTATAAAAAGTAAAAATTTTAAAAATAAAAATTAAAAGCAGGAAATGGAGAGCTGCCGACCAGAAACAATGGAACAAACACGATATTCCCCCCCTGCAAGTCCAGATCCAATCCATCCTGCTCCGGTCGAGGCCGCAGGCGTGGATCGGAGGCGGGCAGGGAGGGAAGGGAAAACACGAACAGGAATGTGCAACTTTCTAAGACGACCCCAGCGCACCCCTAAAGAAGGAGCAGGAATCGGGGTGCAGTCAGTATGAGGAGAGACAGAACGATGGAAAGTAAGAATAGACTGGGGCATAGGGAGGTTCAACAAAGCTCTAGAGCGAGCGGGCAAGGGCGACGGGAGGGAGTCAAACACCGCGAGTTGGCTCTCCAACTGTCGGAAATCCGAGGGGCGAGCAATAGGGACAGAAAATCTTGAAGAAAGACCTGCGGAATCCACGTGCGGAGAGGAAAATGAGTCAATAAGACTTGTAGTACATACAGGCGACAGGTCAGAAAAGGGTGGAGTCACTGACCTCGGGAAGTATTCGTAGGGAGATCACGCTGGGTGGTAGGGGCGGACCGCGGAGAGGAAACCAGACTCAAATGGCGGTGGCAGCAGCGGGAATTCGGAGAACCAGGGAGGACTCCTCAACCCCACGCTTAATACCGCCCTACCTACAGGGCGCTAGGATGGCAGTAACTGAGTTACTGCGTAATATTATTTACTAAAACCGAACGCATTAGGAGGCGGAGCAATCGAAGAAGCAACCCAAAAGTTCACTGAGTTCACACGGGGGAGAATAAAAAAATGCCCGGGGGAGGTTTTAAAAATTATCTGATTGCTCTCAAACTTCACATGATTTGTTTTTATGGCTATTCGCACAATATCCCGGGACGCAGTCATAACTAAAAAGTCGCAAAATAAGAACAATCCTACTGTACAGTGTACATAGAAATTTATATTAAAATAACAGTAAATATTCCGCAGAACACATCACCCGAAATTACATACAAGATAATAATTTTCTGATATTAGTAATGTGTTTTAACAGAATTTGCTTTCCTTTTTTTGTGCAATTGAGCAGGTTTTGAGAATTTTTTTCCGAAGAAATGTATATCTCGAAAGCCAATTTTACGAAGTCAATTTCACGAAAAAACGGATAGCAGATTCTGTTGAAACGCCTCAAAATACATCAAATAAGTATTTTGTATGTAATTTCATTTTCTTTATTATAACCCAACCTAACCTAAAAATTACACTTTTTTAGACGCTTACTCTTACAGTCAGTATATTGCCTATTACAATGGAAAATATTTCGGTATTTTCTATAATTACACTCTTTTCCACAGTTTAGACATAAACAAGTTTTTAATATCACATCGTGATTTGCCAAAAAAAATCCAAAGCTTTATCTTCGTCTAAGGCAACAAGACGAATTTCGTCTTCAAAGTCTACTTCACAACCGGCACAGTTCATGGTCACAGAAACATAGAAACAACGAAACAATTATTTGCTGCCCAATACTTTCAGCTGCCAATTTTGACTAGATAACATATAATATATTCAGAATCCTTCTAAAAAATAATGAAAGAAAATATGTTTCATATGCTATGCAAATAAATATCAATAACAAAAAATTAATATTTAATTAAAATATTAATTTTTTGTTATTGATATTTATTTGCATAGCATATGAAACATATTTTCTTTCATTATTTTTTACAAGGATTCTGAATATATTGTTTTTCAAAGGTTTAGGTGATGTGTTCTGCCAAACATTAACCAAAATAACTTACGACGATGGGAATTTCGGAAGTACTGATGAACGTGTATTCACTATTTGAAGTCGAATTTGCAATACCATGATCAGCGAATAGGATAAATTTATCGTCATTCCTCAGGCAATATGGTTCTTGCGGAGTTGTTCTTTCGATGGTTTCTGAAGTCACTATCTGTACCATAGCTACGATCGCTATAGACAGGTTGGTCCTGGACATGTAAAGTTCCATCACACCGGTAGCACAGAGGAAAGCTAGGCTTATACGGGCCGCGATGCATCCTCCTTTTGATGAAAGAAAAGTTATACCATTAAGATTCTTGAATTTCTAGTTTAATTCAATATATATGAATAAGCAACTATCGCTAAATTAAAGTATAAATAAAGTGTAAAAATAATCATGAAATGAAGGTTACCATCAACAAAGAAACACAAACAGAATTTGGTAACTTAAGAAATCTAAAAAGTTCATAAATGTCGCAGATTTGGTTATAAACTATAAGCTTCCTATGCCACTTGATAAACTGTAAGTTAATGTTACAAGGAATATGCAGTTTCTTTCGACAGAGTAAAAATTTTAAGAAAATATTTGAAAAGCAAAAACTCTTCCCCCCCATTTAACTTCCATCCACCCAAAGACAGTTTTTCAGAAACTAGGAGTAGGGAGGTGTGCTAATTGAAAAAGTCTGAGATATTTTTGGTCTGCCCCCGTTAAAACGTTAAAACATTAAGTTGAGTGTTCTATTGAGGAAAATTAAAATTTTTGTATGACTGAAAGGATTAAACCCCCTTTTACATACACCCTGAAAATTGGCGTTTTTGGGTATTTTCGGTATATTTGACAGTTTTTCATGTACTTGAATATACTGTATATATTTATTTAACTTTAAAACAAGTCTTAATCCTATGAATGTGCATGAAATTAATTGTCAAATACATATTTATCTCGTGTATTGTACATAAATATTATACTTGGAAGATACTGTGAACTTATGAGGAAAATGGAGCCCAGATATGGCCTATTACAATAAGGAACCACTAATGTTTCTCGGAGACTTGGTTTGTGTTCGAAGTAGTTGTTTTATACAGATACTCTGTGAATTTTTCTCTTTAGTATGTAAAGGTTTAGAATTAGGAAATATCTGACAGCGTTATGATGCAATAAGTAGAGATTTAGAGCGTTTAGCGTTTCCACATGGCAGACTTCCAACCCAGAAAGACATTATTCGAAATAATTATGCTCTACCTCCTCAGGCCAAAACGAGCAGGCCAGGCTCAGCGTTCTAAGGATGCTGCAGCTCTACTTCTAGCTGAGGTTGTACAAGAGCACTGGATATTGTGCAATCTATATACAGTGACAACAAAGTATGTGAAGAAAACCATTCTTGAACTTTATAATGAGTTCACAACATTAGTACAGACAAGGAAGCAGAAACAAAATGACAGTTACAATAAAAAAGGTCAGTGATTTCAATAAACATGCAAGTACTCTATTTGATGTGTTCTGCTATGATGACGTGGTACGGAAAAAGCTTGAACAATTACATGGGGTAAAGATGACAGAGATAGAGTGAAGGTTTCTTGAAGACCAGAAAGCTGAGAGAAAAATGTACTGTGAAGATTTTGTTGATCGAAAATGGATGAAATAAAAGAAAAAGAGATCTACAATCTATAGAAAAGAAGAAGGAAATGGCAGAAAAAGAGAGATGATGCAACCTGTAAAGTATGATGAGTCTAATAGTACTAGTACAGAACAGTCATGTGAGGAGGGACATAACAGTATGGAATCAATTAACACTGATATTCTAGAACCATCATCATCAGCATCAGTTGACAGTTCTCTAGTCAGGAAGGGTGGCAGAATGCCAGGGATAATGATTGCATGGAAAGCCAAGCAGCAAGTGCTACAAATGCAGGGACTACAGGACAAGGAGATTGCCAACCTTGCTGTAGACAAGCGGTGAAACAAGGACCTTGTCGCTTTCAAGTGTATGGAAGGACCTTTCACATCTTCAAGGGAGGTTGATGAGTACAATGAAAGTGATGCAGATGGCAAAACAAAGGAACAAAGAATGTATTTGGAAATCCGGTATGCGCGTGATAATCCCTTTCTGTACCCAAAGGTAGTGACATCTTCAGGCTTAGGAGAAATCACATAAAGCTTCCAGCCTTCACATATGCTACGAATCTTAAAACTTATCTTTTGAATGTTTCCTCAAAGGCGGATGCAACCTTCGAGGACTTCAACAATGCTATTGATGTCATGTTATATTGGATCATTAGAAATATATTGCGTGAAAACGTAATACACTGTTATTTCATGCTCATACATGCTTTATTTGCTTTATTTCCTAATTTTAAGGGTAAAAAATCATTCTGAATATTGATCAAATGCTAATTATCAGCAAAAATTATGTTTGAGTTTTTAACAAATCATTGTTGCTTATATTATTATGAGAAAACGCTAATTTGTGGGATACCCAACTTCAAGGGGTATATACAGGGGGGTTGTAATTATTTGATAACCAAATTTTTCATATTTCCTTAATGAAATATGATTACTACAACTTTTGAGGGAGGACTCGTAAGATTTCAAAATGTAACCACCCACTTCTTACCAGGAGCTACATTATGACAAAATTAAATGTTTGGCCAAAGTTTGATTTTTGATCGAACCTTTGGCCATTTTCGGAACATTACACTTTGTACAACACACGAAGTAAGAGTATAGTTTTTATTTTTTTGACAACGTCAACAAAAATTTTATTTCATTTTTATTGTCTATTAAAATTCTAATATTTTTCTTTGTATATAAAAGCTGTGTACGAGGTCTGCTCAAAAAGTTCCGGGACACATGTATTTATTGCAAAACTAAATGTCACATACCTAATCAAATTTATCTCCTTCAAAGTAGTCTCCTTCTGATTGTAAACAGTGATTGCAACGGTCCAGCCATTTATTGAAGCACCTGTTATACTCTTCTTTCGGAATGTTCTTCAATTCTCGTGTCGCATTTTGTTCGATCTCTGCTACTTTCTGAAATCTTTTTCCCTTGAGGGTGTTTTTCAGCTTTGGGAACAGGAAAAAGTCACAGGGTGCCAAATCCGGCGAATATGGTGGTTGGGGAACCGGTGGAATGTTGTGCTTCGTTAAGAATTCACTTATGGAGAGTGCTGTCGGAGAGGACGCATTGTCGTGATGCAACATCCATGAACCTGACGCCAATTTTGCATTCTCCATAAGTGAATTCTTAACGATGCACAACATTCCACTGGTTCCCCAACCACCATATTCGCCGGATTTGGCACCCTGTGACTTTTTCCTGTTCCCAAAGCTGAAAAACACCCTCAAGGGAAAAAGATTTCAGGAAGTAGCAGAGATCGAGCAAAATGCGACACGAGAATTGAAGAACATTCCAAAAGAAGAGTATAACAGGTGCTTCAATAAATGGCTGGACCGTTGCAATCACTGTTTACAATCAGAAGGAAACTACTTTGAAGGAGACAAATTTGATTAGGTGTATGAAATTTAGTTTTGCAATAAATACATGTGTCCCGGAACTTTTTGATCAGACCTCGTATAATTAAGTTAGGTAAGGTTAGTTTGGATATCGTCAGCGTCACAACAAAATTTCCTGAATCACTTTTTGAGTTTTTGTTGCTAATGCCATGTAAAAAATATTGCGCATCTTTTGGTACAAATTTCGTCCTTGTAGGATGAACTATAAAGAGGATATGACTTAGGAAAATATGAATTTTTGCAAATAAGTAATTTAATTTAGAACCCTTTTTTCCCGTTTTTCTCCAAACCACAAAAAATTACTTAGGAAAATATGTTATGACTGACGATATTTTATAATAGTTTGGATATTTTAATAATAGTGGATAATAATTTTGTTTTATTTAAAAAAAAAATGATCAGTAAATTCCAAATAGCCTTTTATGCCATAAATAAGTGGTTTTGGTAAATAGAAATTGTAAATAAATCAATAAATAATAGTTAAATATTGGACTAGTTTGTGTAGCGTATAGACTTATTATATAGTTAGATATTTGGGCGATTAATTACATTTGCCGAAATCCATATTGGGCTTAAAATAAACCTAACTTACAAAAAAAAACACCTACATTTGGTTGTATAATCTGTTGGACGATTTATTTGGAGCCCAATCTGGATCTCGGCTACAATAATTAATCCGCCAAATATCTAAAATATCTAATGACTATACGTTACATGAACTAGTCCCATGTTTAGCATGGGAAAGAAAAAATTCTAAGGTAATTACTCTAACCTAACCTGCAAAAATCCACTTACATGTGGTTGTATGCTCTATTAAAAGTCTACTGTAATAAGCAGTTTATTGTTTTTTAAATAACAAAAATTGTCCGCTATTGTTAACCTTATCTTATTTTATGTATCGTCATCTTTCTGGATGCCAAAACATATTCGAAAATTTATCATTTGATAAAGGGTACTTTTACCATAAATTTTCTATCTTCAGTTGTTGCGCCCGCTTATAAGGCCAAACCACTTTAGTTAATATACTGTATGTATGTAGGTCACCACTTGATAGTGGGTTATAATTAACAGTTGCAAATTTGTTCTGAGAAGTCAGGGACGTGCCCTCTGGGTAGGCAAGGTAGACAGTGCTTACCCTGAATAAAACTAAAAATATTAAATATAAAAAGTAAATGATTTTCACTTCATTATATAAATGTTAATTTAATGTATGAAATTCAATGTATAAATTTGTAAATGGATAATATTGTGTTAGAAGCACAATTTCCCCGTGCCTTTCAACCTCTATATATATTAACGCTTGACAAAGAAATTTTCCCACGTGCCGTGAGTGGAGCTCCAAGCTGTGACAAATACTGCGCTATATAAGCAGATTTAGTTCTGCTTTTCACTCAGTGTTTTGCCGTTCGGGCACATGGTCGGGTGTGTGGCTGTGCGCGCGTCTGTGTTGTCGTTTGCCTCTGGTGATTGAACTAAATTTTAGACATTTTATTTCAAAATTTAACCCTTTTCAAATATGGACAGTGAGTATCTTAAGAATTTTTCTAAACTGTCTTATGAAGAAAGGTTGAATGTGATTAAAAATGGTAGGCCGACACCGGAACTGAAACAGTTGCTACAGCGTAAAGGAACAAAAATAATCAGAACGTTTCAAACGACGTGGTACAGCAAGAAAGAGTGGTTGTGTTACAGCAGGTAGACTCTTTTGTTTTCCATGCTTATTTTCCGTATCTAGTGAAAGTGTGTGGATAAGAACAGGATATTGTGATTTAAATAATTTGACTAATGCTTTAAGTAAGCACGAGAGGTCTGCTGCGCATTATGAAAGTCAAATATCGTTGAAAACATTTGGATCTACACGAATCGACTTGAGCATAGATAAGCAAAAAAAACTTAGCATTGAAATTCACAATAAAAAGGTAAAGGAAAACAGACACATACTGAAAACATTAATTTCTGCTACTTGCTTTTTGATTAAACAAGAACTTGCTTTCCGCGGTGATAATGAAGATAAATCCTCTTTAAATCGTGGAAACTATATTGAGTTACTGAACTACACTGCAAAATTTGACCAAAAATTAGCACAACATTTACAGACTTCATCCGTGTTTTCTGGCGTTTCTAACAAGATACAAAATGACTTGATTGAAGCAGTAGGCATAGCTGTAGAAAATAATATTAAAGAAGATATCGCAAGATCCCCATTCATTGCTATAGAAGTGGATGAATCGACTGATATTTCAAATACAGCTCAATGTTCCACAGTTTTAAGATATGTATTGGATTCTGAAATTAAAGAGGCTTTCATAGGATTTGACGAACTTAGACAGAAGAGCTACTGGTGTAACAGAATGCATATTTAAAAATTTAGATAAATACAACTGTGCTGAGAAGCTTGTAGCACAGACATATGATGGAGCATCGGTAATGGCATCGCATTTAAATGGCGTTCAAGCTAAAGTAAGAGAAAAGGCATCATCAGCGTTGTTTACCCATTGCTACGCTCACAAGTTGAATCTTGTTCTATCTCAGTCAGCGAAATTTATACCTGAATGTACAATCTTTTTCAAGACCATTGATGGTCTTGCTGCATTTTTCAATCACTCTACAAAACGAACGCAATTTCTTGATGAAATAGTACATAAACGCATTCCAAAGGCTGCACCAACGAGATGGAGTTCTAACTCAAAGCTAGTGCAAACTATTTTACACTATCATAGTGACCTTTGTAAACTTTTCAACAACATTGACAGCAATCCTTTATTGTGGGACTCAGATACTTTAGTGAGGAGTAATGGATTTTATAATTGGCTAACGAAAGATTTAACATACTTTCTTCTCATGGTATATGATAAGATTTTCATTAGAACTGACACACTCTTCAATATCTTACAAACTAAAATTATAGATATTCCATATTGCATTGAAAGAATCAATGAAACAATGAATTCCCTCGAGGGTCTGCGCAAAAATTTTGATGATATCTATGAGAAGTTTGAAGAATGTTTCAAAGAAAATAACTTGACTGAATCAAAATGTCGTACAAAAGGTCCAATTAAAAAAGAAAGAGAAAGAATATTCTGTCTAATATTGAATGATATACTGCAGCATATGGAAGCAAGATACAGTGACTTCAAAAATTTACAATTTATTTCATTAGTTGATAGTAAAAAGTTTCTAAAACTAGCTACAGAAATTGATAAGGATGCACTAGAAAGTTTAGAGAAGAATTATGGTAACTTCTTCGATGTCATAAGATTGAAAACTGATCTAGCTGGAATTTATAGTGCACAAGTGTTCAGGGATAAATCAATTAAAGATTTGCTTGCTTTCATATTTCAAAATGGACTTGAACTAACGTTTCCTGAAGCGGTGAAGCTGTTGCAATTGATTTTAACAATTCCAGCTACAACAGTTTCTGTTGAGAGGTCATTTTCTGCTTTGAAAAGAATTAAAAGCTACACCAGGAATAGAATGAAACAGGAAAGGCTTTCATCACTTGCCCTAATTTCAATTGAAAAGGAAAGATTTAATAAAATGGAGCAAAATCCCACTTACAATTTCTTTGAAAAAATTACAGATATTTTTGTTACTAACAAAGAGAGAAGAATGGAATTCATCTACAAATAAAGCGGTAAGTAAATACTTGTTGTTGACCAAAAATTAGCACAAATGGTGCGGAAGGGGTTAATTATGCTTAAAATTCGTTGGTGGCTGGGGCTCCGCCCCGGAACCCGCTGGGGGACTCGCGCCCACCCTAGACCCTCTAGCTTGGAACCGCTCGCTTCGCTCGCGCATTGAGTCTGCCTACCCTGAGTATTTACTCACGGCACGTGCCTGTGAGAAGTCACTAGTTTGTTCGAAGCTGTAATTTGTAGGGGTTCGTACAATTAACCAAGGAAAATTAGATGTGCGGGTTTTACTCTTTAATTACAATTAACAAATATATTGTTGATTACAAACATATAATACTGCAACGTTCAAATTGCATAAGATAAAGATATAATTAAATAAATTACAAGGATTGAATTGCAAGAAAATAAATGACAATGAATTAGTTAAGTGAGACCACACTGCGGTTTTCTTGACGAAGAACGAGTGAGTACCTTAATTTAAATGTACGATAAATGAAAACGAACGAGAGCAGTAGACTATCACAATAAGGGTGTGAGCCTAACAAAGGAAAATGTTATACAATCGAAAACCCAACGTAGACTATCTTGCTTGAATTCTCTTTGGATCTTCATTCAGAGGTATTTGAGGTTCTTTCTTCAGAAAATTTTCTTCATCGATTTATTGCAGGTCTCTTCGAATGAATGAATGAATAATGAAGGCAAGTCCCTCTGGCATTGCAACATCGAGGTCAGTGCCGCCGGATATATAAAATTGGAACAGACCGCATGGAGGAAAGAATGGTCCAAAAAGTGGAAACTCTACCCATCAGTAGGGATATTGGACTTGGCACCCGTGACATACCGGCAGAAAGACACCTACGGCGGAGACACGGGGAAGCTTCACAGGCGCAACCGGTATACGAGGAAGCTGAAATCCACCCCGGTAACTAAATGGCTAGGAGAGACTAGCGCACGAGTACATGTGACTCTGGAGGAGGCGGATACCGGCATGGTGGACGGCATCCAAAATCCGAGGCAAGCAGCCATAGTCAAGCTTTGAGAAAACAGTTGCCGATGGAAGCGGAGAAGAGTGGTACGGTCAGTATCCCAAGAGGTGAACTAAAAGCAACACCGAGTGCAGCGTTTGAAGGCACGAAACCTTAAGGGACTGGAGATGAGGATACCAGGCAGCCTCCTATCAAACGCCATCCCGAGGAATCGTGTCTCGTCACCAGGAGCGGCTCGCAGGTAGGCACTGTGGAACTGCAGCACCCCCATGATCTTATGATCTTTATATTTAAATATTTAAAATAACCTCTCTGATTGTTTTTTTTTCAATGAACTTTGAGTTTTTAAATCAGATTATATCCTTTTTTTCCTCAAACTATTTCAATGCCGAACGAATGAATCACGAAAGTAGCTTCAGCCTTCCCGTGGAACTGCGTACTTAACAGTTCCAGATTTTGTTCGAAACGCTTGAAACCTCGGTGGCGGACGTACGAAGAGCGAGTCAGAATCGCGGGTGTAGGAGGATCCAAAGCACTGTGGACAGAGCAGTGCCGATTTGTTTGTTTGACGTGGTAGTTGTGTTGCTGTATCGTTTGCTAATTCGAAATTTAATTTCCGAATTGCATTTATCAATGATTCGTTATTTATTTTTGTCGTGAGATTGAAGTTAATTATATAATAATTGGATTATTTACAATATATAGCTTTCATTTCTTAGAATATTTTTTTCGCAAGTGACTTTGTTTTTTGAAATTTTAACTAGGCGCCTATTCTATTATCATGGCTGCGCTAGCCCCAGAAGTGAGTCGGGTGACAGTGAGTAAAATTCAGTCTCGTAATTTTTAACAGTTATCTCTTCAAGAAAAAATAACTATTAAAACTGAAGGACGCCCTACACCAGAAATTCAAATATCTCAACCCGGAATAAGTAACAATAAGAAATATATTCGTAGTTTTAATTCAGAATGGTACAAAGAAAAAGTTGGCTTTGTGGTTGTAAAGTTAAAAATGCATTATTTTGTTTCCCGTGTCTACTACTCGGTGGTGAATTGACGTGGACAAAAAGTGGTTTTACAAATATAAACAAAATGAAAGAAAAAACTGAAAAGCATGAGCTCATAAAAATTCTTTTGACCATCCCCATGACTACATCCGAGGCCGAACGCTGCCATTCAACATTAAAAAAGAATAAAGACGTTCTTAAGGAGCACTATGAATCAGGAAAGACTAAATGCTCTTGCAATGATTTCAATAGAGAAAAATTTTATCAACAGTACACAGAATTTCAATGAAAAAGTAATAGACCTTTTCGCTCAGAATAAAAACAGAAGAATGGAATTTGTTTATAAATAAAATTTTTGGCAAATTCGAAATTACCCGTTAAGCGTAAGTACCCAATAATTGATTTTATGATACTATTTTACTTATTTTTACGACTGAGTAGTGAGTAGTTATCTATTTATCTATTCGACTTTCTCTCTCTCATATATATATATATATATATATATATATATATATATATATATATATATATATATATATAAATATATATATATATATGACACAATTGTTCGCAATTTCTGAGGCAGCACCCCCATAACTGAAAGTCACGAGCCGCCACTGCTCGTCACCATATGAAATCCAGTGATTATACAGGACCAAGTCTGAACTCCTCGGATACGGCAGAAGTGAATGATTACCATTTGCGAAGTAGAAAAACAAAATCCATGCAAATCCGTCCACCGAGACACACGGTCCAGATCGATTTGCAGGAAAGCGCAACTTCTGACATACTGGTTGTGGCGAAGGAGATTAATAAGTCGTACTCGACATCCCAGCATGAAGCCGGACACAATGTGTTAAGGTTCTCCTCAACGGTAATAAAGGACTCCTAGTTGGATATGGAGGCTATTTGATTGCTCGAAAGTGTATCACCTCATTCACTTCTCCCATAAAACTATAGGCCTATAAAACTTTTTGGTGTTTTGATATTTGCACTGATTCTTATTCTTGTGGTTGCTTATTAGCTGGTTTTACAGTTGGAAAACAGATCTTCCATGCGTCTGCGATTTTTAGAAAAAATTGCGTTTACAGCCGTGGAAGAAATGTTTTTCTGTGGCAGGAAACCACTACAAGAAGTACCCCCTTTAGTGAAGTAGTCAAACTAAAACACATCAGCTCTTTGACGGGAGCTAAATTTACCCCTTCTGGTGACTGTAGGCCTTGTAGGTCCGATGATGGCACTAGACGCACCGTAGGGTGCTTGAAGGAATGTTGCACAGTGGGGTGTGAGGACCATCCTTAATGTAAACAAGTTTAATCGGTCGATCGACACCACATCTTTTCGTCTTGATCGATCGAAGGTGAGGGTTTTGATAAAGCTACTGCAAGGGGGAAGTCGAATCGAGCGAAAATGTGAGTGCAAGTATTTAGGCAGGCGGGATGAAAGATCGGTGTTTGCTCGGCTGAGGGGGAGAAACAGGGAGGAATTCACGCATGCTAGTCCTTAATCCATCGGCGGGGGAATCCACTCCTGACGGTGGGAGAAATTCTCCAGGTAGACAGCGCTGTACTGTACACCAACTCGGCTGAGGTTCATTTGAAGTCGGTTTTTCAGTGCTGTGCGAATGCCCAGGAGAATTTAAAAAAGTGAATCGGTTAGTTAGGGCTAGCTCTACTCAGAGATGGGTAATAATGTATATGACTACTCAAATACATATTTAAATAGTGTATTTATGAATACATTTATGTTCGAGTATTTAAATACATATTTAGATACATTTCAAAAGTAACTGGTATTTATAAGTATATATTTCAAATACATTTTCAAATACATTTTTTTGAAAGATGATGTGGGAGTACGTCGTGGGCGATAACAGGATTCTTACCACACACCACAACATTCTCAATACATATTTCCTGGATGATAAATTAGCTTACTACTGTTGTATTTGTACTTACACAAATTTTCTTTTCCTCTGCCATGGGGAATGACATCTGGAACCCCATGCCGGTCCCAAGCCCGGATAAAAAGAGGAGGGTTGCCACGACAGGCCTACCAAGCCGGTGGTGTGTAAACCTTATTGCTCGAGAAACTCAAGAATCAGCCTCGGAACCAGGATTGATAAACAAATCACGAACAAGGAAATGAAACTGGACACGAAAAATGGACACACTCAGGATTAGATGTGGAACGATTAACATAGCAACTTATAGGGGGAAAGAAGATGAAATGTTGGGCATTATGAGAGAAAGGAAAATCGACATCTTGGGAATGGCAGAAACAAGGCATATGGGTGGAGAACTGGGAAAGAACTTGGGGGATGGATATGTGCTCATGTACAGAGGAGTGGAGGAGGGTCGGAGGGGGATGCTCGGAGTGGCAATGATTATTGGACCGAGATTGTCCCCAAACATACAGACTGTAGAATTAATAAGCGAAAGACTAATGAAATGTAAGTTCAGAATTAGAATAAAACATATATTCTCTACCAGGTTTATGCGCCACAGCAGGGGTATAGTGAAGAGAATACCAACTTCATGGAACTATTAGATGACAATTATGAAGTGGGAGGAGGGGAGGTGGGACTGCTTATGGGAGATTTCAATGGTAGAGTGGGAATGGAGATGGAGGGAGTGGAGCAGGTAATTGGACCTTTCGGAGAACAGAACCGAAATGCAGAGGGAGAGAAACTAATAGATTTCTGCGTAAGGAACGAACTAAAGATCATGAACGGATTTTTCAAACACCAGGAGACCCATAAGTTTACGAGATACAGGTGGAACCAAGTGACAGGAAACTTTGACCAAAAATCCATCATAGATTACTTTATATGTTCCGATAAGAGAATTGTTGGAAACGTCAAGGTGATACCTGGGGTTACGTTAGACTCCGACCACAGATTACTGATAGTAGATTTGAAAATGCAGTAAATAGTAGTACCAAAAGAGGAGAAGAGGAAGGTAATTAAGACAAAGTAACTGCAGGATGAGAACATTAGTCAGATTCAGAGAGGAACTTGAAAGAAATATAGCTGAGATGGAGGAAAACAATAAATGGGAAACCGTGAGAGATTGTGCTAAGGGGGTTGCGGAGGAGATTTTGGGAGCTGAGTGGGTGGGGGAAGAAGAAGAAGACATACACCATGGTGGACAGATATAGTGAGAGGCGCAGTAAAACCGAAAACTATAAAACATAGGAAGTGGTTGAGGCAACATACACAGGAATCAAGACGGGAATATGTGCAAGCAAGAAATGAAGCTGAGAGAGAGAAGAAAAGGGCAAAACAAATGGCAATGAGGGAATTGGGAGAAAAGTTGAGAGGGTGAGAAAGGAAACAAAAAAACTGATTTATAGCCTTGCAAAATCTTATAGGAAGGAAAAGAAAAAAGTATACAGTATTAAAAAAGAAGCGGGAAATGTGATAGTGGAACCTGGAGCAATTAATAGACGATGGTCAGATTATTTTAAAGATCTAGTGAATGGAGATCCAGAAGAAGTGGAGGAAGCGGATGGAATATACCAGGAATTAGCAGAACAGGTAATTACTCCCGTTTATAGCCTACATGGACACAGTCATTGCAAGTTTCAAGCGACGACATGAAATGAATAGTGATAATGGAATAATGGCATATGCGGATGACATAGCATTCTGGACGACAAAGAGAGAAGATATAGAACAAGCTTTAATTGATTGGAATGAATTTTTGAAGGAGGGGGATATGGAAATGAATGTAGAAAAGACAGAAATATTAAGTGTATGTCGAAGAGAAGAAGGAGAATTTGGAGTTCAAATAAGAGATAAGGAAATAAGAAATGTTGAAAAATTTAAATATTTAGGGAGTATGTTTACTAAAGAAAGTGGTAATATGCAAGAAATAACTGAAAGAATTGCAAAGTTTAGTAAAAATGTCGGAATGTTATACCTGCTACTGAGAGATGAACATATGCCCCTTGAAACTAAGAAAATAATCTTCGAAACAGTTTTAACACCAATACTGATTTATGGGTCGGAACACTGGAAAATGCGCATGGCGGATCGAAGTAGAATTCAGGCGGCAGAAATGAGGCCGCTGAGGACTAATGTGAGAAAGACGCGAAGAGATTGGCTCTTATTTCTTCATTTCTTATCCTATGTGGGAGTAACGCCGATTTTGAGAAAAATCGACGCTGCCAAAGTGAGATGGTTGGGCCATTTGGAAAGGATGGAGGAGGGGAGAACTGCGAGGAGGTGCTGGGAGTGGAGACCAGGGAATGGCAGAAGACTGCGGGGGAGACCGAGAAGGAGATGGAGGGACGAAGTGGAGGAGAGCTTGCGAAGATACGACTTGCCCAACATGCAAGAGCTCGAGGAAACGGGAATGCTGCTGGACAGGGCGGAGTGGCGAAGGAGGCTGGCTCCACTGACAGCCTGACAGGCTAACTATCCTACCTGGGAGCTGAAGTATGAAGCGTTCTTTTCCTGGGTTTGTTCATTCACCTAGGAGAAGAAGATTGTCTGACACACTCTTCGAGATCTTAGTCCTAATGAAGGCAAATTTGTAGATTGTCCTCGTCCCTCCATCCAGTCATCTTACTTACTTATGGTTGCCTGTTCTGAGTGTTATGCTATAGTTATGGCTAATGCCTACAGTACTCGTGGGTGTATAGCATCAGGTTCAGGAGACTTTATTTTTTATTTATCTAGTTTCTTGATGATCATCTCTTCAGTTATTACAAAAAAATTTTTTTTATTAAAATATTCCACTTTTGGAGTAACAAATCATCAATAAAATGTTGTTTTATTTGTAACTTATTTTGTAAGTTGTAAGGCTGTAATGTAACCATGTCTTGTAGCGATCATATAAATCAAGATAATCAAATAATGTATTTCAAAATGTATTTAAATACATTTTCACAGTATGTATTTAGTATTTAATTTCCCTCCTTTCAGGTGTAATGTATCTTGCATTTAAATACAATCCTCGCCAGTATTTATTATTTAAATACATTCAAAAGTATTTACGCCCATCTCTGGCTGTACTTGTCTTCAAGAACTACTTCAACTGACGATGAAAAACATTCGTTCATCCCATTTGTCGGAAAGTATTCCAACAGGTACAATCTACAAGCGAATTAAATGTACGACATTTTAAACATCTAAAAAAAATGTTCAAAAGAAAAACTGAAATCATAAGATATTTCAGGAAATTTGACTTGGTATTTCTGCCAGGGGTAAGTTCTATTTCCTGTCCATGTGAAATAGCCTCTTTTGTTAAATACAGTTTATACGTACTGATTTTAGCCGTGTTTAAGTTCAAGTATACGTCTAACTGTATTAGAGTGTATTTAGAGTTTTTAACGTGGAATTGGTTTACACCTTCATTTAAATATATCGTGACTGGCGTTTCTTTATAACTATCTAACCGATAATTAAGACTGTGTCTATTTAAAACTTCATGTTATTTATTTGCTGAACGTATTTAACCTTAAGTTATACGATGGGATAAATTCACTTCGACATAGTACGTAATTAAAGCTTGTAACCCCCATTATTTTTAATCAGTTTGTGTATATTTTGTATTCATTTGTAGATGAGGTTAGTTTTACAATTTTTTTGTTATGCATGAAGGAGGGGGCCAAGGGCGAATGCCCACAAAAACACCCCACCCATAGAGAAAGAGAAGAGAGCCAGAAACAAAAAATGTTACTCTTTATCAATTTTCTTTTTACTGTAATTTTGAAAAGATTGTGTAGTGCAAGATGCATGCATGTGTATTGAGGAATATAGGGAGAAAGGTGTGTGAGAGCATGCTAGACTGCTCTCAGGGTAGATGAGACACGGAAAAAAATCAGCAAAGGAGGACAGTGACGGAAGAAGTAGTAAGCCGCGTTTGGTTAGAGGAATTTGGGGTGCTTTGAAGCTTGCGCCTGGAGGGGCCTTCACCCTTCCTTAAGTTCCTCACCCCAGTTATGGGGTTTCACCGTCCTTAATGAAGGGCACTTGCCCCTTGCGGGGCCCCCTTCCTCCTTGGAAAAAAAAACAATAAATAAAACTTAAAAAAGGATTCATCCTCGCCTTTCTTCGTGAGACAAAAACAGAGTTTGACACTCAATTTTGAACATTATACCCTTAAACAATAGAAATTAAAACTTAAAATACCTCAAAGCGTATTATTATAATTTAATACAACACTACCTCGTCAAGTGTAGTTCTACCACACCGTTTTTCTAGGTTAACTAATGCGAACATCACGAAAAACAAAATCGGGTTAAACACATTTTAAATAAAAAACAATTTCTTTGTTTAATATCTGTATTATGAAAAATAAAATGAAGATTTATTATTTTTTTTAAATAAGTTAATTTCTCACTTTTTTAAGGGAAACTGATTTATTTTCATCCGCTCTGAAGCTCAAATACAAGAACTTTTTATACATTCACAACATATGTTTAAATTGCTTATTTACATTTAAATATAGAGTTTTCTGCTGCACATCAAATATTGTTATAAAACTCTGTGTGCATAAAGAAATTTCTCTTTACACGTTAAAGGCAATGTAATTTAAAAATCTTGATGATCTGCTATTTGTATGTATGTACTGATATTTAGGCTATACATTTCGAGAATCAACATAAGTAAATAAGCCGAGATAATATAGCCATCCCCTCTCTCTATTGTGTAAATATACAGGGTGTTTCGGGAGGAAAGGTCAATACTTCGGGAGGTGATAGTATCGGTCATTGTGAGAAAAAAGTTCATATGAACATGTATCTAATTCTGAATGGTTACGGAGATAGAGCTGTTTGAATCTGATGCGCGCGCAGCTCTTCCTCCCCCCGCGGTGGTCCCATTCAATGGCCACCAAGGTCTCTAGACCTCTCTCCGTTAGATTATTGTTTGTGGGGTTGGATGAAAAGTCAAGTTTACAAAAGAAAGGTGGATACACGAGACGAATTGCTCGCGCGCATTTTGGATGCTGCTGCCCGCATAAAGGAACGTCAAGATCAACTCAGACGAACAACACGCGATCTTCGCACACGAGTTACAAAGTGCATTGAGGTTGACGGTGGGATTTTCGAAAACGTACTGTAAATTGTAACAAATTTGTCATTTCTGTATCTGATACCATTCAAAATGTCAATGTTTAAACGTTAAATGTTAGAAACAGTAATTGGTTTCTCTTTCTTGATTACCATTAACAATGCTTTTGTATTTGTAGATTCAAACAGCTCTATTTCCGTAACCATTCAGAATTAGACACATGTTCATATGAACTTTTTTTCTCACAATGACCGATACTATCACCTCCCGAAGTATTGACCTTTCTTCCTGAAACACCCTGTGTATATATATATATATATATATATATATATATATATATATATATATATATATATATATATATATATATATAGGGGTATTCTATCCAGCAATAATTACAGGCCTATTGCTAACGCCTCTTGTTTCTCGAAAACAGTAGAGAAGCTTTTGTTACTACGCCACTTAAATGATAACTTATCAACTAATTGAGTTTGGTATTAAAACCCCACTCAACTGATCTGAGTATCTATATACTTAAGAAAATTATATTTAAATACAATGATAGTAATTCAACTATTTATAGCTGTTTTCTAGATATAAGTAAGGCATATGAATTATGATTCATTCTATCATATGATATGATAGAATGAATCACAATATTTTATTTACCAAACTAGAAGGCAAGAAAGTTCCCATATTAAATTTATAATAACATAATATACAATGATGAAGTACAAGAATTTAAGTATTGAGGTCAAACCATCTCATTGACTGAAGATTCAGATATAAAAAAATCTCGAAGCCTTTGTTAAAGCGAATATGACTGTAAGGAGCTTCCGGTTCTGTACAAGTGAAGTTAAAGAAATTCCCTTTATGCAGTAATATATGCGGACAGCAATTCGCGGTAATAACGCATAAGGAAAAGTCATTTTTAATAAATAATAATATTCAAAATTAAAAAGGGGCGAAGCAAGCTAGATGCAGCAATTAATACAAGATAGTTCATTGCAGTGGGGGCTCGTGACTAAAAATTCTAGGGGTGCTGTCTCTAAGAATGGGTTGAAATAATTACTGAAATAAAAGGATGAGCATTGAGCAATGAATAAAAGTTTCAAAAGTTATTGAAAAAGTTATTCAGTGAGCTCATCCTTATATTGTTTTGATTATTTCAATTGTAAATAAAAAATTTAGGGGTGCTGCAGTTCCGCAGTGCCTACCGGCGGCTCCAACTTCATTGATAATAGTAATATTGGACCCCACTTTACAGTAAAATTTGAATTCATACCGTCACCCTTAATTCGGTATGCATCTCTTCGTTATATATTGCTACAAAGAAAACGGAACAATGTATTTTAATGCCGAGCTTTAAAAAATCTTATTAGAAGCTTCGAATAATACGCAAATATTGTACGCAGCATATAGCATATATGTATATAGTGGTGGACAATTTGGCCCATTAGTTATCCTATAAAGCATGTTATGTATTCTATAAAATACTAGCGTTTTCAGTACCTTTAATAAGGTGTTTTTTCATTCCTACACATCGATATGTTAGTTTTCATATTTCTGTCATAATTGTGCCCAAATAAATATAGATATATACGTCCTTTTTAAATATGGTCCACAATTACAAAGTTCTTTGAAAGATTGTGCGCCATATTGAGCTTAATATATATATATATATATATATATATTATATATATATGCAGTAAAATCACAGAATAACACGTGATCTTATTAATAAGCAAACAACCATAGGGAAAAGAAACACGAAATCCGAGCGCTTTCGTGATATATTCACATCTTCAAGGAACAACAAGTAATAGCTTGAATACTTGTTGTTCCTTGAAGATGTGAATATATCACGAAAGCGCTCGGATTTCGTGTTTTTTTTCCTTTTTCTGTGGTTGTTTGCTTTTATATATATATATATATATATATATATATATATATGCCGAACATGCCGTTTTAATTTGAGCTCTAGCTTGTTTTCAACAGGACAGCACTTAATACGTATATATATGGCACTTGCCGATTAATATAATTTTTCATCAGTTTACTAAGCTATACTTTCATCAGCAGGATTTCAAACTCAACTTTGGAACCAAATTTTGTCAATGCAGACACACTTTCTGTGCATAATGACTCTCTTTAACTCTGCTAACCCACTTGTAGAAGAAACAAGAGAACTTTTTGTATCCAAACTCTAAGCCAAAGAGAAGTGCAACCACTTTCAGATCACTACAGATATGTCAGGAGTGTTTATCATAGACAATATGTTTCAAAAGTAACTGCATACTGTTACACGTTTCATTCATATGAATTTTATGTGCAGACGGAGCTGAAGGATAAATATTACCGTTGTACGATAGTACAGCTTTCAAACTCAACTTTCATGAATCGATAAAAAGACTCCATTCCTTAGGATTGTGCTTCTCAACTATATATATATATATATATATCAGTGGCGTGGGGTGATTTTTCGTCAAGGGGAAGCAATTCAAGCAAAAACAACAAAGATTATATAAAATAAAACTTTAAAATACTCGTATATAATAAAAACAAAACACATATAATCATCTACTTACTTTACTTATAGGTTAATTCTATTCTTCTTTCTTTTTTATTAAATATATCTATTATTTCTTCGTAAAAGGCATCGGTTTAGATTAAAACTAAACTTGCAAGCCTTTCTTACCCTTGCGCATTTCTAGCGTAGTTACGTATTCGCTTTAAATGAGAGAATGACAGCAGACAGCACGTAAAGTTGCCAGATATTTCAAGAAAATTAACTATAAGATCTGGACAGCGATTTCTAAATTGCTTCCTTTTCGACATAGGGAAGGATAAAATAACGATAAATATATATTCTTTTTCGCTTAACATGGCCATGGAATTTTTTAGTAGAAAAACTATATATGAAACGTGTTGTATTCAATAAATACTACATTATTAAACATTAAATGAGTTTTTAGAATGGAAAGAAACAATTTGTAACAGTAAAAAAAAAGCGAAAGTCATTGGGAAAAAGGATGCATTTCGTCAATTGTTGTCCAACTCGAGATTTTTTGCGTCGGCTTTCTTAAAGGTTTTTGCACGAACGGCAACCAATGTATATACAGTGTGTCAGTAAAGTCATGGTGGGATTTTAAATAGCTATATTATTGCAACGAAACGTGATAATGAGATGAAAAAAAGGCAAATTGAAGACCAACTCTAAAAGAATAACTTTATTTAACGTAGTTCGATATGGGCTCCTCTGGTAGCCCTGCAAACATCTAGGCGGTGATTCAATTCCAGTCACACACGCCCAAGAACATCAGGAGTGACGGATGCGATAGCTTCCGTGATTCGCTCGTGCAAGTGATGAATATCCCTAATGGGTACACTGTACACGCTTTGCTTGACGTAACCCCACAAATAAAAGTCCAAAGGTGTCAGGTCCGGAGAGCGTGGAGGCCATGGCTTCCATCCTCCTCTTCCTATCCATCTCTGTGGAAATTTTTCATTAAGGAATTCTCGAACAACGTTGGCATAGTGCGGAGGAGCACCATCTTGCTGAAAGATGACATTATTGTCAATAAATTGGGGTACTGCAAAATGTTCCAACATAGCGAGGTAGTTGTGTGACGTCACAGTGGGTTCGGCGAAGAAAAATGGGCCAATCACTCGATCTCGTGCTAGAGCACACCACACATTAACTTTCGGGCTATTACGCTCATGTTCAACATAGGCATGTGGACAGCCTAGACTAACTACGAGATAAAGGTTAAGCTTAGCCTAGACTAACTACAAGATACAACTTTTAGAGTTGTTCTTAAATTTGGCATTGTTTCATCTCATTATCATGTTTCGTTGCAATAATATAGCTATTTAAAATCCCACCATGACTTTACGGACACACTGTACTATGTATCCACCTGATTACCAATCAAATGCTATAAATAGTATAATAAAATGATTTTGTACAAATTATTAACACATACTGAACTGTTTAAACTTTAAAGTATAATACAGCATTTTCTTCTTTCTTTGAATAGGGAAGCATTGCTTCCCTTGCTTCCATGGACCGCACGCCACTGATATATATATATACACTGTATATAGTGTAGTGTCCCCAAATTAAGGAAGAGGCATTGGATCTATTCAACTCTGAAGGAAAATAGCTTGTTGTCAGTGATCCAGAACTTTTTAACCAGCTTCCAAACAATCTCAGGAGCGCCACAGCAGGCAGAAAGTTAAAGTCCTCAAAATAAGACTAGATGGTTGGCCCAGTACGGTAACAGATGAGCCCGGTGTACCTGGATATGCGTGGCAGAGAGTGCAAGAGAACAATTCGCTCATTCACCAGGCCTACAGGCAAGGCCCCCAACAATGCCTGTGCGTGAAGACAGACCAATAAACAGGAGCTGCTACGAGGCTGCGAGGTGTGTATATACTGTATATATATATGATGAAAAGAACCATTAGACGAAAGCGCTTGAGCACCATTCGGTGTTTCCTTTTTCTTCGTGGATCTTTTCATCATAAACATTATTCACGTGTTACTTTCGTGAGATAATTTTCATATATATATATACACACACACATATATATATATATATATATATATATATATATATATATATAAGCAATAAAGGAAAAATCGAAATTATTTCTATGAGAAAAGGGAAACAAAAACAAGTGAAGCCATCGGGATCTTAAGGAAGAGAAATAATGAACTAAATGACGATCTGAAAGAAATATCTGAAACAATGAGAGCCCAATATGAATCAGTTTTCAGTACCCCAGAAAGCGACAAAGCGATACCCGACATAGATACATTCTTTGAAGAGAAATTGCAAGAAGACTGTATAACAGGCTATAAGACAAATGAAATCGCATTCAGCTGCAAATCCGGACAATTGGAACGGATTATTGATTAAAAAAAATTGTAAATATGAAATAGCAACACCTTGATACTGTATATGGAGAACATCCATATACACTGGGAAAATATCGAGCATCTTGAAAAGAACAAACATTGCATATATATATATATATATATATATATATATATATATATATATATATATATATATATATATATATATATATATATATATATATATATATATATATATATATATATATATATATATATATATATGACGGGGTAGATCTCAAGCAAAGAACCAGTGTAACTGAATGAACAGTTAGAGAGAAAATCTTCGATTTCATGGAGACACTGGAAAGATTCACCGAAAATCAGCACGGATTCCGATCAGGTAGAATTCAGGGGTTCCCAAACTTTTACCACCAAGGACCCCCTAAATATTAATTCCGTACGGACATAGACCCCCCACAAAAAAATTATGAATTCAGTTACAAACTATAGTATATTTCATAAACATAGATAGCTTTTAAATTAATGTAAAATTAAACATTCTACGCTCATTAAACCAGTTTAATAAACACTTACCGAATGTCTAGTGTGAAATGGAAATTTATTTTAATATAGTTAATGTTACTATTTTTCCAAAAGCTTAGAGACCCCCTGGAAGCTTCCTACAGACCCCTGGGGGTCTGTACAGACCACTTTGGGAATCCCTGAGGTAGATCATGCCTATCACAACTAATAGAACACTATATCAATATCGTAGATGCACTGGAAGGCAATGACAACTACGATGTCATATACACGGATTTTGCTAAAGCTTTCAACGAATGTGTTCATGGTATAATAGCACATAAAATGAAATATATGGGAATATCAGGCAAAGTGAGAAAATGGGTCCACAGCTTCGTCAGAGAACGTCTACGCATCGTCAAAATTCAAGGTATATTATCATCAGAATCGGAGTACGTAGCTCAGTACCACAAGGTACAGTGCTGGGACCCACTCCTGTTCATTATTATGCTAACAGATATAGACAGTGAAGTAAACACCAGCAGTATAGTAACATCCTTTGCAGACGATACAACTATCAGCAGAAAAATAAATGATGTATATAAAGTGGAGGGCTTGCAGGGGGATACGAATAAAATATACAAATGGTCAGAAGACAACAACATGACATTTAATATCGAAACAGTTCAGCTCTTGAGATATGGTAGAAATGAGGGACTTAAACAGACTGCATATTATACCCCAGATAGACGTGGAAAATCAGAGAACCATGAAAGCGCTCGATGTGGGTAATAATGACCGATGATGTGAAATTCGAAACACAAAATCAGATAACGAAAATAAAGCAAGAAACCAACTCGCTCTTCAAACAAGTCAGGCCTAGGGGATGGACCACTAGCTTGACCTTCGTGTGAAGAGAGACCATCACACGGAACATCAACGAGGTTTAACGAGGAGGTAGATAAAGTATATATATATATATAGTTTATGTGAGTTCGAACGAAGATTCAGGGTCGACCAACAGACTATCTCTCTGCAGCGGCCCGCCTCATTTATATATATATATATATATATATATATACACCAAAGAAAGAAAGCACTTAGCAAAGCAAAGAAAATAGTTTGAATAGCAAAAAATTGTTATTGATACAAGGCTTAGGGGCCACCGGCAACACGATGACACAGTACTGATATAAATATGAACTATAGGAACCATCGTCTTAATTGTAAACAATAAGGTATAGAAACCACTGACAACACTGACTTTGACACATTATAATGTTATAATAATGTTATAATGTTTCAGACCAACAAAGACCCTAGGATCCACTCATGGCTGGTCTACCTAACTGTGTTCGTAATCGTGTATTGTGTATACACATACGAGGAAAAGTGTAGGTGTGGCTGTAAAGACTGTACAGTAATGTAGAAATGTGTGTGCACCCATTATGGGTCTCCCATTTAAAGGTGTTTGTGGGGCAAGTGAAGATCATGAGTTTTTCAATACCTCACAGTACTAGGGGGGCACCGCTCGGCAGAGGAATCTCTTTAAATGGGGTGTGTAAGGACAGAGAGTATCCCCTAACCCAAGACGCTGCCTCCCTATATCCCACAACACTTGTGTTGAGCTGTGGGATCTATCCCCACAAGCCTTAATTTTACTACCTTAAACTATACCCTTTCTATCAACATGCGCGTCCAATCGATTCTTAAACATGTTTATAGACGTGCTACTAATTACTTCTACCGGCAAACTATTCCAGCTATTTACTATTCTATGCGTAAAAAAGTTTTTCGCAACTGCTGTCTCGAACCTCCTACTTGTCAACTTACACCCGTTATTTCTAGTCCTATTATATTGAGATATTTCGAAAAAGCTATCTCTATCTACGTTATCAAACCCATTCATAATTTTGAAAACCTGGATTAGATCACCCCTTAACCTCCTAGTCTCGAGTGTAGTCAATTTTAACTCTTTAAGCCTATCCTCGTACGACTTTGACCTAAGAGACGGAATCATCTTAGTTGCTCGTCTTTGAACTCTTTCGATTTTGTCTATATCTTTGCGCATATGCGGATTCCAAAATTGGACCGCGTACTCCAAATGGGGTCTAACTAATGATTTATAAAGAGGAACTATAATATCGCGCGATTTGTACTCAAAATTTCGAGCTATAAAACCTAACACTTTGTTCGCCTTATTGACCGCCGCTGTACTTTGTTTCGCTACTTTTAAATCACCAGTGACTATAACTCCTAAATCTTTTTCCTGCTCTACGCTTGTTAAATCTTTCCCTGACATACTATACGCAAAATTACCGTTACGCGAACCTATATGCATAATTTTGCACTTATCCACGTTAAATCTCATTTGCCATGTGACTGACCAATCAACGATTTTATTCAGATCTTCCTGAATTTTACCTCTAACTTCGTCATTAATCGCCCTACCACCCAGCTTCGTGTCATCCGCAAACTTTGAAACTGTACTGACTAGGCCGACATCTAAATCGTTAATATATAAGAAAAAGCAAGGGGCCCAATACAGAACCCTGAGGAACGCCACTCGCTACATTAGCCGAACACGACTCCGCTCCATCAACGACCACCCTCTGTTTCCTGCCTCGCAACCATTCTTCTAGCCAATTTATTACTACACCCCTGATTCCATGAGCTTTAGTTTTTTCAATCAGTCTTTTGTGCGGCACGGTGTCAAACGCTTTTTGAAAATCTAAATACACTACATCAACCGCCCGATGTCTATCGTAAACGTTAACCACGCTTTGGAAAAATTCTAAAAGATTAGTTAAGCAAGATTTGTTTCGCCTAAAACCGTGCTGCGTATTTCTGACCAGATTATGCACTTCTAAGTGTTCGACTATACGATCCCTAATTATTGATTCCAGTAGCTTACCTACAACAGACGTTAAACTGATTGGCCTATAATTTCCCGCCGCACCTTTATCGCCTTTCTTAAAGATAGGTGTTACGTTCGCTAACTTGAAATTATCTGGTACGCACCCCTCAGAAATAGACGCATTAAAATCTTTGTTAGCGGCAAAACAATGCTATCTTTTAATTCTTTTAGTTGTATGGGATATATGGAATCCGGACCCGGTGATTTACGCGTTTTCATTTTATCATATAGCGCATTACTTCCCCTTCACTAACGACAATATTATCCAAAATATTACCATTATCAAAAGGTATTATGTCTATGACCGTAGGGATATTCGTTACATCTTCTATAGTAAAAACTGACGTAAAAAATTCGTTTAGCAAGGTAGCCATTTCCTTGTTTTCAGAGACTAGATCTCCATTTCCATTTTTTAATGGACCTAAGACACTTTTTACTGGATTTCTATTATTGACGTATTGAAAGAATCGCTTGGGATTTTCTTTACCGTCACGAGCTATGGAGATTTCAAATTCGCGTTTTGACTTTTTTATTACACTTTTAGCTTCAAGCCTTAGAGATATGTAGTTGTTTCGTAACAACAGATTATCTTTATCGGACTTGTATAGCCTATAAGCCCTCTCTCTACTCTTTATAATGTCTCCTACTCTAGAAGTAAACCACAAGGGCTTGTTGTTTACTTTCGCACGCTTAATTTTGTACGGTACACATTCCTCATTTATAGTCCTAAACGCACAATTTCGGCAGTACGCTGATACATGCATATACACAGAGCCAAACACTAATAAGATACACAGAGTTAAACAATAATAAGATATAACACACACACACACACACACACACACACACACACACACACACACACACACACCGCGATGTTTGCGAACGACTGACGAATTTAAACACTACGAATGATAACACGCGATTTTAAGCAGAGCCTACACTTTATTTCCAGACATGAATGTTACAGCGGACTTAAACGAATAATAATGATAATAATAATAATTAATAATGATAATAATAATGATAATAATAATAATATAATATAATAATATAATATAATTGTAAAAATGAACAATGAATAATTCCTATATAATCTGTATATTCAAATATTCATTTTTACATAAGGACCAAAGCTCGCATAACGCAAATTATAGGTTGTTCAATTCATACGACCATGTCCTTTCTTGACCTTTATCTTTTGTTAATTTTATTAATTATTCATTCAGCTACCTATTGTCAACCTATTGTGTGACTACCAATATGTGTACAATACTTTATGCCTTCGTACATGTCCACTGAGGACGTACATAATTACCTTACACGTAAGTACGTTCACATGTATACTTTGTATTTTTTTAATTATTTAATTCCTCGTAATATACTCGTTCATGCTGACGCAAGTGTTCGAATTCTGATGACCACACCAAAGGCGAGCATCTAAATACGAAATCTCTTCTCTTACTTACTTCTAATTCGAAAACATTATTATGTTATATATAGTTGTATATTATGCGTGTTATGTTATATATATGTGCCCATGTACTTTGTGTTAAATCTCAAAATAATAGTTATCCTAATATAAATATGAAACTGTAAACTATTTTTAACTATGGTCAATTGTAATTAATTATAATGATTTAATATGATGTAATTAATGTACTTTAATGAAACTGTAATTAACGATAATAAGTGAGTGTGAATTAATTGGTATTATAATCATAGTTACAGTAAACCAAAATTACAATGTACTCAATGTACGACCCGACATTATGTCGCCATTTAGGAATGTATACTCGGCGATATTGTTATTATTTTTTTATTATTTCTTCGTTGGAATAAATTTTTGATTAACTTCCTATTTTGCCAAATATCTTTTTTTTTAATTTCTTAATCATTTTTTAGATTTAGCTTAATAATGAATCCTGAATAACTTTTGCAATGTTCATGTTTTATATACATTCTCTTTTTGTTATACAAAATGAAGTCATGCCTTGCCTAAGCATTTAATTGTAAATCTTAAACCCTTAATTTTTGCTCATATGCATATCTTAGTATAAAGATGCATAGTTCAATTTCCACTTCTAATTAACTCGGCGGGTCAGGAAAACATCAGATCTGAAAATACGCGCTTTAAGATAAAAATATGGCTTCATCTTCAAATATCCTGGTTATCTGTTTAAACATTACCACAGCAAAAAAATTTACTTTAGTTTCAAATATTGTGCAAAATAATAATAATGATGTTAGCAAATTACGGTATATAAACCCACAAAATTTCTTCCATGTTCATTCAGAATTAGACTTCGAGGGCTAAGCACTACCTGTACATTTTAGCAGTAAATTACAGTAAGAAACAGTCTTTATCTTCTTCGAGCCTTGCTCTCTTCGGAGAACTTAGTCATTAAAATCTCCCGATACGTTACAAGAAGAATCAGGGAACCTTCAGACAACTTAGTCTTAAATAGAGAAAAAAATAATTTTTGATGTGTTATAAGAAGCATCAGGGAACATTCAGAGAATTTCGTAAGCCTCCCAGAATCCTCCGAACCACTATAGAAGAACTCGGAGAGTAGTACAGTATAGAAGAAACTACTGCATGTAACAAATCCATTGCTGCCACCTAACCAGAACCCCCGTCGACTTCGAACCAACCCAGGCCATAGACGGAGGGGGTTAACATAATAATACTAGTAATAATAATAATACCGTCTCAATGGTAAAATTTTCAAAGTTAATAAGTATAAATACAGTGTGGTCCAAAAGTCCATATCTATTTTGCAGCCCAGGGCCTGTTTCCACCACGTCACAATCCAGCTATTTGGGCTGCACGATCTCCGGATTTAACACCATCAGACTTCTTTGCCTGGGGCTTCATGAAGTTTGAAGTTTACAAAAAAGAGGTACAGACCTGCAGGATGTGAAAACCCGCATTGTCGCGGCGGTAGCTAATAACCCAAGAAATGTTTGAGAATGTGTTCCGCAATGCAGCAGACAGATTTCAGATTTGCAGAGACTAATGGTACTCACGTCGAATCTTAGACCTAAGCTTGATAAATAAATATACATGTAATTATGTTACTACATTTTTATCCTAAAATACCATTATTTCAGCAAAAGAGATAGTGACTCTTGGACCACCCTCTATAAGATATAAAGACCAGAGACAGAACGATGACACAATAAAAATACTACTACTACTGCTAATATAAATAATAAAAAAATAATATTTACCTCTAAATGAATCCGACCGGTTTTGTCTTCACGTTACCACCCGATGCGCACCGCAGCCGCAGGTTTTTTGTTTAATACTAAGCTGTTCATAATAAATTATTATTCACCAAATAAACATTCACGCTTTAAATATATAAAAAATTCAAGATGAGTTTAACACATCCGTACACATCCATTACGCTTCTCGAAATTACAGTATTGCACCCATGCTACTGAATCTTTGAGCCTTTTGGTTACAAACTTGTGCAAGCTTCGTGTATATTAACTCAGCCATACTTAGACTATCCAATAAGCTATGTTAATTCTGATATAGAGGTTTATAATTATGTAGTGTGTTGTGTGTGTGTGTGTGTGTGTGTATGAACTGAGCAATGACGAATGGTGACTGGTCAGAAGTAAGTTTATCTTCTGCCATAGGAAAATTTTTGTTCTATGGATGGGAAGTGTTCTGCCGCACAAATATTTTTATTTCAATATTGCAAATTTCATAATATATTTTAAGCTAATTTCCCAAACGTCTTCGAAATGCGTTTTTTTTTATTGAAAAGTGTACTGAACAAGAATGAATTGACGAGTTTCATTAAAATATATGAACCATAAATATGGCAATATATTTCCTTGTGTAGGAAAGAGTGCTATCAGTTTTAAATATACTGAAAGTATGGAGTCTGGATATTTCTTTTCATTTATAATGGACATAAAATCCATTAACATTTAAATGCATGACTGTACGAGTCATACATGGAAGAACACATTATGGCGTAACCTCTTAGTCTGAGCTTATTTCACACAAAAGTATATGATTTACAAAAATTGTTAGGTAAAGGCAAGTTTAATAATACCAACAAATATGTTAAACCAAATGCATGAATGGAGCGAATAAAATCCATAGACCGTTCTCACATTTTTAATAAAATGTGGATATATATGTATCCATAAATATTAAAGGCATTCAGCGGTTTCATTTTACCGGGAGGATTTTATTTAAAGAATATAATGCATTTCACATTTCTTTTATATACAGTACATTCAACAGTCATGTCTTAATTTATACAGTTTCTCTCTCTCTCTCTCTCTCTCTCTCTCTCTCTCTCTCTCTCTGCTTGGCGTCGATCTGAACGTGTGAGGGACGAACTATAGGTTAATCTTGGTGTACAGACCTCCGCATCTCCTCCTCGAGGAGGATACAGCCCTGTACACTAGGGTGGATCACTTTTCACTTTTTTTTTTAAATTATAGCTGGTCAAAGTTTTTCCCATAATTGGTTCAGTGGAAGTACACTGACACCATTTTTACCAAAATCGATCAATATTTAGGGGTCGCGCATCGACCTTGAAAATTTCAATTTTGGAAATTTGGCCAAATTGACAATTTTTTACTGAATAAAGATAAATCATCAAATGACCATATTTTCTGAATCCTCTCAGTGAAAGAAATCCTCTCAGATACTTACCAAGTTGATCGGACAAGTGGTTTAGAAGTTACACTCACCTAGAAATAACATTAAAATTTAAAATATGTATTTGTCCCCCGTTATGGACGTAATCATAGCATCAGTAGCTGGCGCATCCTAAAATCCCAATTACACACACACGCTATGTCTATGACCAATATTTTTACTAATCACAGTTTGCTTTTTACAGATCAACTGTGTCAATTGATTCTTGTTTGATAAGTCTAGACTTTAGTACAATGGATAAACTGTTAACAACCAGGAGTGGGAAGACTCTGAAAGTTACTTATTCTGGAAAAGAGAAAGCAGCAACAACAGCGCCACCTTCTCTAAGGTCAGCCACGGACGTCTTCTTAATTGGTCAGCCATCTTCCTCGATCGGTGGTGCCAAATTGCCAACCACCCATCAAGTTCTCCAGTACTTCTTCTATGCCAAGCAGGAAACTACTGACAGGAAGGCCGCCGTAAAAGACACGGTGGCCAATGTTCTGGCATTTTGGAACATGGCACGTATAAAGACGATCACGAGGCGTAACTGCGAAAGAAAACTGGAGTTACTGTGGGAAGAGTGGCGCTCGCTGCAGAAGAGCAAGATGAGAGACAGTGACGCGGGAAAAGGCAGGGAGAAGTTTTCAGAAAATCTGAACAAGCTCTGGGACATCGGAGCTCCCGATGCTATTGAAGAGATACAGAAAAGTCGACTGCTCTCAGACAACAACAAACAAGAAGATATTAAATTTTATGAGGATCAACGGGGCCTGCGCCAGGCAACAATGAGTGGGAATGATAAAGTGTTCGTTGTCAAGAGAAAACGGCAACTCTCAAGACAACAATCTCGTGATGAGCCAGGCACCTCAAAAACGAAATTAGGAACCGAAGCTGAGAGCGACGATGAATCTATAGAAAGCAGATCATCGAGCAACTCCGAATCACAGCTAGAACCACCATACCGACAGCCGAGAGAATCAACTGTATCAATCAGCCTTCCTCACCGCATCCTCAATGCACCGGCTGTTATTGAAGTGGCTGATCGCTTCCGGATGTCCAATAATCAGGTGTGTATATATCAGTAATGATCTTTCCTTGACAAAGATATAATAGACGTAACGACGGAAAATTTAGTGATTATTTTGTCACATAAAAACCATACGCATCCTTGTAAATTTCCTTTCAATTTCGCACATAGGTGGCAAGTGTCGTGGCGGCAGTCCTACGTTCGGCAGATCGCCCGCAGACCTGGACAAATTCAGTATCTCGAAGGACACGTCTCGCCGTGGAAGAGTGGCACATCGTTGTGAAGTGTCGACAGCTGTGCAGAAATCCTTCGTATCTCCGAGGCATGCTGTCGTCCACTGGGACGGTAAAGTAATCAAGGTCAGTTTTGCCCTCACCGTGGACGACAGTGAATTAACATGTTCCAGTGACGACAGTGGATTGACATATTCCAGTGGACGATAATGGATTGGCACGTATGACATACGTTTCAGGACTCTCTTGGATCATTGGAGCACCGCCAGGCGATTCTCATCTCCGGAGCTCCCCAATGCACAGAAGGAAAGTTGCTGGCCGTTCCGACTGTTGCTGACGGCACCGGTCTGTCCCAGACCCAGGCGACCTTTCGTGCTCTCAAAGACTAGGGATGCGAGAACAACGTGATTGGACTGTGCTTCGACACAACTTCCTCCAATACGGGGAGGGTGCAGGGTGCGGTGGTCCGGCTGGAGAACATGCTTGGTAAACCGCTCTTCCAGCTGGGCTGTCGCCATCACGTTATGGAGCTCATCGTGGGGGCAGTGGTCATCACCGCGTTTGGAAGAACCACAGCACCAACTGAACCTTTGTTCCAGTATCTGAGGAGAAGGTGAATTTCAAGTCTAAGGCGCATTTGTTTTCTCCAATGATTTTTTGCCTTCAGAGCAATTGAGATATCAGCGTCCTTCTACTAATGATGTTAATAGCAGTCGAAAAGGGAAACTTCAGTCGTTTTCATGCAATATTTTCATAACTCCCCTTTCAGGTGGGACAAGCTCGACCTCTCGACTTATCGCGAGCTGGAGATCGAGCATTTGGCGGAGGTGACGTGGCTGATGGAGCTCCGAGATGAGGCAGTCAAGTTCCTCGGCACCGCTTCTGGTCTTGTCAGAGAAGACTACCGAGAAGTGGCGGAGATTACACTCCTGGTACTCGGGGCCCAGCCACGTCGTGGCACACACTTCATGCGCCCAGGAGCCTACCATCATGCGAGGTGGATGGCCAAGGTTGGTATTTTGAATTAGAAGTTAAATATTGTATTGCCTTCTGCAAACAGCCATTTGAAGTCCCACCAAAAAAAAATAAGATAAATAATTTACCATTAAAAAACTTATAGGAGTGGTATCGGTATTTATACATCACAGTGCATATTCGTTTCAGATCATCTACTACACGAAGCTCCTGATGTTCAGCGGTCAGCTGGAGTTCGACGACGAGCTGGTACAGAAACTTCAGAGAGTGGTACTATTTACTGCACTCCTCTACGCACCTGCCTGGCTGGCAGCTCCTGTCGCAGCTGATGCCCCGCTGAATGACCTTGTGTTGTACCAGCGTCTTCTGCAGTACAGGGCTGTGGATCGCGAGATTGCAGAGGCTTCACTGGCAGTGATCAGGCGGCACTTGTGGTATCTGAGGCCTCAGACCGTCGTTTTCGCCCTCTGCAGTGACAAAGTGGAAGACACTGTGAAGCACGAGATGGCAAAGAAGCTGTGCCGCTCGCTGTGCCCGAGGACTTCACGTATGACAACGTCTCGGTTGATGACACGACGCGCCTTCCGGACCTGATCGATGAGTCATCGTGGTTCGTGTTCACAGGCCTGCAGGTGTGCGCGTCTACGTGGCTCACTCTGCCGGTGAATAAGTGGGATCAAGATAAGAACTACTGTGATCTGAAGAATGTCATCTCGCATCTGAAAGTTACCAACGACGTGGCAGAGAGAGGGATAAAACTGATAGAAGATTACGCGAACACTGTCACAAAAGACGAGTCACAGCTGCAGGGTCTTCTTCAGCTCGTGGAAAAGAGCCGGAAAGAACTCGGTGACTTCAAGAAGTCGTCACTTGCCAAGATGGCGTAGCGCAGAGGGAAAGGGAGTTAGCAGAGAGAGTACATGGCGCACGCCTTAAGATGACGTGTGTTCTAACCACGATTCATACAGTTTTTGAACCTAGTTAGGGGCACCGGAGTAAGTGCCTTTAGTGATATCGGTAAACCGTTTTAATACAAAATACATTTGATCTTTCCTTATTCGTTTTATCTTATCCTAAAAAGCAGAAAATGGCAGACAGAGCATATGGAGGTACGGGGACAAATACGGTATTTTAAATTTTAATGCTATCTCAAGTGAGTATAACTTCTAAACACTTGTCCTATCAACTTGGTATCTGAGAGGATTTCTTTCACTGAGAGGATTCAGAAAATATGGTCATTTGATGATTTATCTTTATTCAGTAAAAAATTGTCAATTTGGCCAAATTTCCAAAATTGAAATTTTCAAGGTCGATGCGCGACCCCTAAATATTGATCGATTTTGGTAAAAACGGTGTCAGTGTACTTCCACTGCTTGGGGATAGGGTGTGTGTAATTTTAGAGACTTCAACTGTCGCGGCATAAAGTGGGAAAGAGGACTGCTGATGCTGAAGGGAGGAGGCTAGTTGACTTTGCTGATGAGAACTTCCTCACTCAGTGGGTCAATGAGCCTACACGAGGCGAAAGCGTTCTAGACTTAGTATTCACGGCCGAAGAAACCTCGTCACTGGCCTCACCGTTGACGAATCGTTGGGCGGGAGTGATCAAGGTCTGATTAGTTTCCGTGTGTGCGTCCCTCGGGTGAAGCGTAGTAACTCGAGAAGCAGTAAGCTCGATCTACGGCGGGCGGACTTTGTTAGACTCCAGTATAGCGTAGGTGAGATGGGATTAGAGGTCGGCGGTGATGTTGATGGAGTGTGGACTGAATTCGGGACGAGTTTATGGTGCTGCAGTCTGCTGCCATACCCTCAAAAACGGTCACCCCTGCTTCAACGCAGCCTAAGTGGTTCAGTCGTGACATCGCTTCGGCTATCCGAAATAGGAAAGTAGCGTATAGGAGGGCGAAGGCCAATCGTTCTCATGAGAACACTGAGGCGTATGTCCGCCTGTGTAGGGAAGTGAAGGCGAAGGTTAGGCTAGCGAAACGCAACGAAGAACTACGGGTGGCAAACCTCTGCAAGGGGAACCCTAAGGAGTTCTTCAGTTATGTTAATAGTAGAAAGCCCATTAGAAGTATGATAGGTCCATTAAAGGACCACAGCGGCGTTCTGCGGACCTCCGGCGCGGACATCGCTAATGTGCTTAATGAGTACTTTGCGGGAGTGTTCACCAGGGAGGACACCCGCATCATCCCCGAGCCAGGCGTCAGGCACGAAGGTGCTGGCCTGGATAGTGTTCGGTGTACCGCGACAGTCGTTGCCGATAGAATAGACAAACTGAGCGCGTTTAAGGCTCCTGGGCCAGACCAGTTTCTCACCAAGTGTTGCGGGAGGTGCGCGACCAGGTGGCTCTCCACCTGGCTACAGTCTTCAACAAATCGTTGGAGACGGGCCAGGTGCCTGGTGACTGGAGGGAAGCCAACGTGACCCCTATCTTTAAGAAAGGGGATCACGAAAGTCCAGGGAACTATCGTCCCATTAGTCTCACTTCAGTTGTAGGTAAATTATTAGAGGGGATAATAATGGATAGGATCGTTGACCATTTGGATTCCTACAAGCTGCTTGTGGACTCCCAACATGGGTTTAGACGGCATAGGTCGTGTCTCACCAACTTGCTCGAGTTTTTCCACGTCATGTGGAGTGAGTATGATAAGAGTAGGGCGATTGATATACTTTATCCCGACTTTCAAAAGCCTTTGATAAGGTACCTCACCGCCGGCTAATGGCCAAAGTGCGCGCGCTGTATATTGGTGAGGAAGTAGGTAGGTGGATTGAAAACTGGCTGAAGAATAGGCGGCAGAGGGTTGTAATTAAAGGAGTTAGTTCGGGTTGGGCCTCGGTCACTAGCGGGGTTCCTCAGGGTTCCTTTTGGGGCCACTGTTTTTTATCATTTACATAAATGATATCAACGGTGGCATCGTCAGTAGGATCGCCAAATTCGCTGATGACACAAAGCTTGGGGCCAATGTTGGGACACCCGAAGCGATCGAGCAACTGCGTGCGGACGTAGGTCGGACCTTTGGTCCTATCAAAGGATAGGAGAGTGGTCCGAAAAATGGCAAATGCCGTTTAACTTGGGTAAGTGCAAGGTGATGCACATTGGCTACGCCAATCCCAAGTCAGACTACTCACTGTTGGGGAGTAATATCGAGGCGACTGATTTGGAAAAGGACTTGGGTGTGCTAATTAGCAGCGACCTTAAGTTTACCAAACAATGCGTAGAGGTGGAAAAGAAAGACCAGAAGTTGTTGCGTTATATGAGGAGGCAATTTCGATTTCGGAACAAGGAGATTGTGCTCTCGCTGTACAATTCTCTAGTCCGGCCGCACCTGGAGTATGCTGTGCAGTTCTGGTCGCCCACCATCAGGAAAGATATTGAGAGGCTGGAAACTCGGAGGCTGCGAGGTCAACTGATCGAGGTTTTCAATTTCTTACGCGTGTTCAACGATGTCGATCTTAGAAGCTTGTTTAGTTTAAATGATAACCCAACTCGCAACAATGGTTGGAAGTTGGATTTGAAACGTTTTAGGACTAGTGTGTTGGGAATTACTTTACTTATAAGATCTGTGACACATGGAACAGGTTACCTTCAGAAGTTGTGAACAGTTCCTCTGTGGATCATTTCAAGAAAAGGTTAGACCAAATCTTGCACACTATTTGAGGTGCAGAAAATCTTCCATGGCACCCGTTGCCATTGATACCTCCTCGGTATGGGCCGCAAGGTCTTTTGAGGTCTACTTTTCCTTATAACTCTCTCTCTCTCTCTCTCTCTCTCTCTCTCTCTCTCTCTCTCTCTCTCTCTCTCTCTCTCTCTTTCTCTCTGGTCAGAAAGTTTTTGATAGTTTTCATTGCTAGAAAGCTTTATCTATTCAGTGTATTCAGAGTTCGAGAAAAAAAAGTTAAAATGACTGGACCGCAGAAACTGAAGGCTGAATGTGCGAGGTGTGGAGTAAACCAGTGGGTGACGAACTTCAAAGAAGCTTGCTTCGAGAAGTTCAACCACTCCAGCATGTGCCGCTTTTGCGAACTCATGCGGTTTTACGAGAAGCTAGAGGAGAGGGTCCGGCGGCTCGATTCGTCCAGATCGGCTGTTGGAGGTGCAGCGGTCACTGACGCGGCTGCGCCCTCCACCCCGGAGCTCATTGATAGGATAGCTGCTCTGGAAAGGGACCACGGAGAAAGGGTAGAGGTGCAACCGGGGGCGAGGGTACAAAATCAGTGTGAGGAATCGCCAGACCCACGTGGAATGCACGGAACCGCGGCGCAAGGTGGAGGGCGCAAAGAAGGGGCCGATAGAGAAGGGTGGGAATGGGCCGATAAAGAAAAAGGGTGGGAAGGGGCCTACTGATGGCCCAAAGAAACCGAAGGATGTAGCTGCCGGTCGTGGTGAGTCGGGTGGTGTAAGTGCGGCCGAGTCTATGGGTGGCGACGGGAATCGAAAGGTCTCGGGCAAGAAGGCTGTGAAGCCGAAGCCTGAGACCCCGGTTGCCCCTGTCAGGACCTCCAATCGCTTTAGTCTCCTGTGCGCGAAGGAGGAAGACACCGTTTTAATTGGGGACTCGCAGATTAGGGACCAGGAGAAGTACTTTCCTTCTGCAAATCGAGACAGGAGGAAGGTAAGGTGCTTACCCGGTCAGGGAACAGCGCATTTAAGGAAGGAATTAGAGAAGCTGCGCGTGGCTAGTCGGAGGATGTAATCGTTTTCCACGCTGGTGGCAACGACCTGTTCCTCAAAGGCGGTAGAGTAGGTTCAACGGAAGGGATCATCACCGAGATCATGTCTCTTGCGGACAGACAGACAGGGGAATGTTGATGGGTATTTTACCGCGGATGAATGCCAGTGACCACGCGCTCAGTAAGGTCATTGGCATCAACGAGAGGGTGCAAGACTTGTGCGTCCCACTGGGCGTGAGGTTGGTTGACCCGTTCGACGCGTTTTCGGGTAGGTAGGACCTGTATTAGAGGGATGGTGTCCACCTCAATGTCAAGGGTAAAGGTATGCTAGGCACGATGCTTGACCGGCACCTATACCGTATGGTGAGTTCAAGCACGGGGACTGATGATGGGCCCCCACCGGGGAGAGATGATGTTGAGCCAGTGGCGGACGTACCTTCAACTGAAGGGTGCGTCCAGGTGGGTGACCCTCCTTCCCCGTTGGAGAGGGCTCAGGCTCCTGCGGAAGTTGCCCCCTCGTTGGTGAGGGGCTCTTCAACTCCCGACAGCCCCGGCTGTTCGGGAAACGGGTCGTGCTATGGGGCGTCCAGAATAGGGAAGGCTCCCTCCGTGCAGTGCTTTTTAATGCTAGGTCGATTAGGAAAAAGTTTTGCGAGCTACGGGCGCTCTAAGCATCAGAATACCAGGATATCGTTGCTATCACCGAGTCCTGGATTCATACTGATCGTAGGGAGTACGTTGGGTAGTTCGAGATTCCCGGGTATAGAATGTTTCACAAAGACCGCACCCGTGGAGATGGGGGGGGTACTAATATACGTGAGGGACACGTTGAATCCGGTTGACTGCCAGTTTCGGTCGGAACGGGAGCTGCATGGCGTCGATATGAACGTGGGAGGGATGAACTATAGGTTAATCTTAGTGTACAGACCTCCGCATCTCCTCCTCGAGGAGGATACAGCCCTGTACACCGAACTCCGTAGCCTGCTTGGGGATAGGGTGTGTGTAGTTTTAGGAGACTTCAACTGTCGTGGCATAAAGTGGGAAGACAGGACTGCTGATGCTGAAGGGAGGAGGCTAGTTGGCTTTGCTGATGAGAACTTCCTCACTCAGTGGGTCAATGAGCCTACACGAGGCGAAAGCTTTCTAGACTTAGTATTCACGACCGAAGACAACCTCGTCACCGGCCTCACCGTTGACGAATCGTTGGGCGGGAGTGATCAAGGTCTGATTAGGTTCCGTGTGTGCGTCCCTCGGGTGAAGCGTAGTAACTCGAGAGGCAGTAAGCTCGATCTACGGCGGGCGGACTTTGTTAGCCTCAGGGATAGCGTAGGTGAGATGTGGTTAGGGGTCGGCGGCGATGTTGATGGAGTGTGGAGTGCATTCCGGGACGAGTTTATGGTGCTGCAGTCTTCTGCCATACCCTCAAAACTGGTCACCCCTGCTTCAACGCAGCCTAAGTGGTTCAGTCGTGACATCGCTTCGGCTATCCGAAATAGGAAAGTAGCGTATAGGAGGGCGAAGGCCAATCGTTCCCATGACAACACTGAAGCGTATGTCCGCCTGTGTAGGGAAGTGAAGGCGAAGGTTAGGCTAGCGAAACGTAACGAAGAACTACGGTAGGCAAGTCTCTGCAAGGGGAACCCTAAGGAGTTCTTCAGTTATGTTAATAGTAGAAAGCCCATTAGAAGTATCATATGTCCGTTAAAGGACCACAGCGGCGTTCTGCGGACCTCCGACGCGGACATCGCTAATGTGCTTAATGAGTACTTTGCGGGAGTGTTCACCAGGGAGGACACCCGCATCATCCCCGAGCCAGGTGTCAGGCACGAAGGTGCTGGCCTGGATAGTGTTCGATGTACCGCGACAGTTGTCGCCGATAGAATAGACAAACTGAGCGCGTTTAAGGCTCCTGGGCCAGACCAGTTTCTCACCAGAGTGTTGCGGGAGGTGCGCGACCAGGTGGCTCCCCACCTGGCTACAGTCTTCAACAAATCGTTGGAGACGGGCCAGGTGCCTGGTGACTGGAGGGAAGCCAACGTGACCCCTATCTTTAAGAAAGGGGATCACGAAAGTCCAGGGAACTATCGTCCCATTAGTCTCACTTCAGTTGTAGGTAAATTATTAGAGGGGATAATAGTGGATAGGATCGTTGACCATTTGGATTCCTACAAGCTGCTTGTGGACTCCCAACATGGGTTTAGACGGCATAGGTCGTGTCTCACCAACTTCCTCGAGTTTTTCCACGTTATATTGAGTGAGTATGATAAGAGTAGGGAGATTGATATACTTTATCTCGACTTTCAGAAAGTCTTTGATAAGGTACCTCACCGCCGGCTAATGGCGAAAGTTCGCGCACTGGGTATTGGTGGGGAAGTAGGTAGCTGGATTGAAAACTGGCTGAAGAATAGGCGGCAGAGGGTTGTACTTAAAGGGGCTAGTTCGGGTTGGGCCTCGGTCACTAGCGGGGTTCCTCAGGGTTCCATTTTGGGGCCACTGTTGTTTATCATTTACATAAATGATATCGACGGTGACATCGTCAGTAGGATCGTCAAATTCGCTGATGACACAAAGCTTGGGGCCAATGTTGGGACGCCCGAAGCGATCGAGTAACTGCGTGCGGACTTAGGTAGGATAGGAGAGTGGTCCGAAAAATGGCAAATGCCGTTTAACTTGGGTAAGTGCAAAGTGATGCACATTGGCTACGCCAATCCCAAGTCGGACTACTCAATGTTGGGGAGTAATATCGAAGCGACTGATTTGGAAAAGGACTTGGGTGTGCTAATTAGCAGAGACCTTAAGTTTACCAAACAGTGCGTAGAGGTGGAAAAGAAAGCCCAGAAGCTGTTTGGTTATATGAGGAGGCAATTTCGATTTCGGAACAAGGAGATTGTGCTCTCTCTGTACAATTCTTTGGTTCGGCCGCACCTGGAGTATGCTGTGCAGTTCAGATCACCCACCCTCAGGATAGGTATTGAGACGCTGGAGCGAGTGCAGGCGAGGGCCACAAAGTTAATCCCTTCCGTTAGGCATATGGGCTACAATCGACTCTTAATTGTGGTAGGATAGATTGGGATCCTAAATCTGGTGATGTCGAGAGTAACAGGCTGCTTTGCTTCGAAGACGATCACTTTCTGACACGGTGGGTGAAGGAACCCACAAGGGGGAACAATGCATTAGACTTGATATTTACTACTGAAGACAACCTGGTATTCGATCTTGCTAAGACACCTGTATCTAAATTATTAAATTTCACTCAGCAACAAGTCTTTTGTAGGGCTGATTCTACTGGCCTCAAAATAAGTTTAAATGATCGAATGTTAGTGAACAGCAGGGACGTAATTTTCATGGAAAAAGAGAGCACGTTTTTTCCTTTCAAAAATCGGCTAAATATCTTCTCTTGTGACCCCAAGTAGTTCAACAACAATATTAGCTCCGTTATAAAGGAGAGAAATAAAGTGTACAAACAACGGAAAAGGGCCTCTGATTGTAGGCATAAGCGAAATTTTATGGTCCTTCGGCGTCGAGTTAAGACACAGATTACAAAAGCGAAATATGCAGAACTTAGAGTAGCTTCTGTTTGTAAGTCGAATCCTGAAGAATTTTTGTTATATAAACAGTAGGCAGCAATTAAAAACATTATAGGTCCTATCAAAGTTGAGACGGGGGAACTAATATAGCAACTGTGCTGGAAGTGTTTTCGCGTCAGTTTTTATCAAAGAGGCTACATCAAATAACCCTGTAGCTAAAATTCATTCGAGGAGATGGTTCAGATTTAGATAGTTTTCTCGATGAAAACACTATTAACCCTGAGTAAAATGAACGTTTTTAAATCCCCTGGTCCGGACAAATTCGTGCCTAGTCCTTAAAGAGTAAAGGAGGCATATCGCTGACTCTGTCCATACCTTTAACAAGTCTCTTGCACTAGGTAGGGTCCCAAGGGACTGGAATCTGGCCAATGTGTTCCTGTCATCAAAGTATAAGTGATAATAGTTACCTGGCAACTACAGGCCTATTAGCTTAACTTCTGTTGTAGGTGAGCCTTTAGAATCAGTAATTGCTGTGAGAATGAGAGCTCATTTGGAATCGCACAACCTTTTAACTGATTCCCAGCATGGTTTCCGTAAGCATAAGTCATGCCTGACCAACTTGGAGGAATTCTTTCACATGTTTTCTAAATACAACCGCTCCAGGCAGTAGACGTAGTAAATTTGGATTTCAAAAAAGCTTTTGACAAAGTGGAACATAAGCGACTTATGACAAAGATAAGGGTCCTTGGTGTAACTGGTACCGTGGCCGCGTGGATTGAACACTGATTCAAAGGCAGCAGCGGGTGGTAATAAAAGATGAGGTCTCGGCGTGGGCATCAGTAACAAATGGCGTCCCACAGGGGTCGGTACTGGGATCACTTTTATTCATTATTTACATAAACGATAAAGACTGGTATATTAAGCACCATATCAAAATTCGCTGACGACCAAGTTAGGCTCCTGTGTGGACAGCGCGGAAGGTGTCTTAAAATTTTGAAATGATCTAGATCGGCTCGTGGATTGGTCGACCGCTTGGCAAATGCCTTTCAACGTGGAAAAATGAAAACTAATGCACATTTGATTCCAAAACTGATATGCAAACTATTCACTCCACGGGCAGGAACTTGCAACAACCAACTTAGAAAAGGTCTTAAGGGTTTTTATAAGTAGTGACCTGAAGTTTTCCAAACACCGTCGAAGTTAAAAACAAATGTAATAAAATACTAAGTTATATTAAGAGTTTACGTATCAAGCAAATAAGTTATTCTTTCTCTGTACAACGCGTTGGTTAGGCCCCACCTCGAATACGCTGTGCAATTCTGGTCTCCATTCTCGAAAAAGGACATACAAAGGCTCGAGAATGTTGAAGCCAGTGCGAAAAACTAATCCCGGCCAGCCATCATAAATCATAAGATCGTAGGCTCGCTTATCTTAATTTATATTCCTAAGAAAAGTATTGGCTCAGGGGCGAACTCATCTAGGTTTTAAAGCTTCTGAATAGGACAGTTTCATACAGTTTCATACAAATATTTGCGGTAACTTCTTCACGTACAAGATTGTCAATCAGTGGAATAGGCTTCCTCCTGAAGTCGTTTCCAGCTCGTCCCTCAGTGGGTTCAAAAACCATCTTCATCTAGTATTAGATGATCTCTTCGAGTAGATCGATGTGTGAATGATGTTCGTGTGTGGGTGTAGTCTATCCAGTCTTCAACTGTCCTATGAAAGTTTTCGACATTTCCCCACCCCTGCAAATTGCCGAGTATTTTTTGTTCTTATTTCCAAATCTACCTACCGTGGATCGGGAGGAAATGAGGAGGGGAGAGCCTTCTTGCTTTTCTGTGCTAATTCTTCTCTCCGAGTGGTTTGTGTTTGAACGGAACCGACGGGTGAAATATAGAGTCGGCTGTAGAGCTGTTGTGGCTCCCTCACTTCCTTGTACCTCCAATAGCATGGGCGCAAAAGGAGAGGATCAATTGTAATTACAATGTTGCAAATGTTGGTCAATGTTGCAAGACCCCCTCCCCCACCCCTTGTTGCAAGACCCTTCCCTCTCCCGCCCTTGTTGCAGGACCCCCCTCCCCACCCTTGTGACAAGAGTTGCAAGCGAGGAATCAGCCTAACCTAAGTGAGAGTGAGAGGAGATAGACCATCCTTCGCCTGGCTCTGCCAGACGCATAATAAAGTTCTTGATCTTTGCATTTGCCTCAGAAGTCCTAAACCCCCAGTTGGCTTAGAAGGCTTCTGGCTTAGAAGACGTAAGTGGCTTGTTCAGGTGTACATTATTAGGGTTGAGTTGCCAGATTGCGCTATTTATTTAATTAAAGCATATATTCTTGACAGTTGGGTTAGAAGTTTTAAGCAGCTAGTCGGCTTAGAAGGCGTAACCAGCCATTTGGTACACACACACACACACACACACACACACACACACACACATATATATATATATATATATATAAAGTACTGTGCAAAAGTCAGAGACCACTGTCGATCTGATAACTATTAGATAATCTGTTGTATGAAAATTGGTTTTGATACTAAAATACATATTAACTAGAACCTCTGGTTCATATTACTGTATAACTAAATTATTACTTAAGTGTATAAAGTTGTATAAGCTGGATGACCCTGTAGTCTGCATAAATTGGACTTGAGGGTTGATTCATTATATTACTTATAACGCATGTGTTTAAAGATCTAGCGAACTATTACTGATGATCTGCAGTAAATGCTCCTAAGCTATTGTTTTATCAATATTTACAATTAAAAGTATTGACATATTCACTTAAATTCTGCAAAACAAATTTATCCCAAACGTTTCTCATTATAATCCTAATTCATGCTGTTTTTTTCTTTCACAGGCTTAAGAAATGACAAAAAGTACAATTTCTGATGAGATTAGATATAAAATAATACATTTGCATGGTGAGGGACTGAGTCAAAGAAAAATAAGTGAATCTACAGGCGTTTCCAAAACTGGTGTACAAAAAATCTTGGCTCGTCACAGATCAAATGGGACCCTAGCTCATCGTCCTAGATCAGGGAGGCCCTCTAAGCTTTCTCCATCTGATCTACAATATCTAAAGATTACTTCCCTTCGAGACAGACACAGATCCAGCACTTCGCTTGCAGCGGATCTCGAAAAAACAACAGGTGTCTCAGTTGATCCTTCTACTGTACGAAGGAAGCTTAATTCAGTAGGTCTTAGATGTCCAATACTTGTGTTCCAAAGCACATTTTCTTTTCTCTTTATTTCCATTCCTTAAAAGTGGCTTTTTTGCTGCAACACGTCTTTTAAGACCTACTGAGTTAAGTTTCCTTCATAGAGTAAAGGGATCAACTGAGACACCTATTGTTTTTTCGAGATCTGCTGCAAGTGAAGTGCTGGATTTGCATCTGTCTCGATGGGAAGTAATCTTTAGATATTGTAGATCAGATGGAGAAAGCTTAGAGGGCCTCCCTGATCTAGGGCGATCAGCTGGGGGTTCCATTTGAGCTGTGACGAGCCAAGATTTTTTGTACACCAGTTTTGGAAACGCCTGTAGATTCACTTATTTTTCTTTGACTCAGTCCCTCACCATGCAAATTTATTATTTTATATATAATCTCATCAGAAATTGTACTTTTTGTCATTTCTTAAGCCTGTGAAAGAAAAAAACAGCATGAATTAGGATTATAATGAAAAACGTTTGGGATAAATTTGTTTTGCAGAATTTAAGTGAATATGTCAATACTTTTAATTGTAAATATTGATAAAACAATAGCTTAGGAGCATTTACTGCAGATCCATCAGTAATAGTTCGCTAGATCTTTAAACACATGCGTTATAAGTAATATAATGAATCAACCCTCAAGTCCAATTTATGCAGACTACAGGGTCATCCAGCTTGTACAACTTTATACACTTAAGTAATAACTTAGTTATACAGTAATATGAACCAGAGGTTCTAGTTAATATGTATTTTAGTATCAAAACCAATTTTCATACAACAGATTATCTAATAGTTATCAGATCGACAGTGGTCCCTGACTTTTGCACAGTACTGTGTGTATATATATATATATATATATAATTAAATAATATCGTTTATATATACACATCCAAAAATATTAAATAAAACACCATTACGTCACTCTGTTTATTTAGACGAAATAGTGGAATTAATTTCATGAAATATATAGAAAATAAATATACAATCAGAACAGTTCATTCTATACACAGTTTAAACGAGGAATATATGAAATAAAAAATAATAATAGTATAAGAAATACGAAAGAAGAATATATATACAAACAAAAATAATAAGAGTATAAGAAATACGAACGAAGAATATATAACACAATCAAAAATAATAATAGTATAAGAAATGCACACATTAATGAGACATATATACCGGGTGTCCCAATAAAATGCTTACACATCATATTAACATATATATATATATATATATATATATATATATATATATATATATATATATATATATATATATCAACATGCACACTTTAAATGATAGTAATATGCGCTTATGTATTAGTATATTTATAGTACTTAGTAATAGTAGTATAGTAATGGTGTATTGTACTTAAATAACAGTAGTATCCCTTGTTACAGGAAATGGCGGCATTGCAGTTATCGTTTGAGCAACGTAAGTGGATTCTGAAGCACTACTGGAAGACGGAGAATGTAGCTGAGGTACAGAGACATTGGAGAAATGAGTTTGGAACATTACCACCATCACGGGTAACAATTACAAGATTACGTGATAAGTTTGAGACTGACGGAACAGTGCAAAACGTCAACAAAGGCCGATCTGGGTGACGTCGCACTTCAACTGACAATGAAAGTGTTGAGACCGTGTTACAGACCTTCACAAACTCTCCAAATAAGTCTACAAGGCAATGTTCTCGTGAGACTGGTGTCTCTAAATCCAGCGTTCATCGCATTTTGTGACGTAAAAAGTGGAAACCGTACATACCTAGACTGCTCCATGCAATGAATGAGGACGATCCAGATCGTCGAAAAGAATTTTGTGAGTGGTTTTTGCACATGTATGATGAAAAACAATATTTTCCTGATTTCATTGTTTGGTCCGATGAAGCCACTTTTAAACTTAATGGTACTATCAATCGACACAACTGTGTGTACTGGGCCACCAAAAATCCAAACGTAACAGAAGAACGAGCACTTAATCAACCAGGAGTGTCAGTGTGGTGTGGTCTGTCTTCCAGAGGACTGATAGGGCCATTTTTCTTTGAGGACACTGTCACAGGTGCTGCTTACTTATCAATGCTGCAAGACAATTGTACCTTCAATCAGAGCTCTTTTTTTTTGGAAGAAGAGTGTTACTTTCAACAGAATGGCGCGCCACCGCATTACCACAATGACGTTAGAAATTTTTTCAATGTTTGTTTTCCTAGAAGATGGCTAGGACGTAGGGGATGTACGGAGTATCCACCACGATCTCCTGACTTAACACCCTTAGACTTTTACTTGTGGAGCACTCTGAAGAACACTGTGTATGCTGAAAAACCAAGGACACTACAGGCCTTGAGACACGAAATTGAAATAGCCTTTGCCAACATTCCATTCCGAACAATCCGAACAGTATGCCGATCTGTTGCGCGCCGTTGTCAAGAATGTATTGATGCTAGTGGAGGACATTTTGAACATTTAAAACATTAAAGTAAGCAGCACAACCATGAAGGTATTCACGCTGCTGGCTGATATTTCGAACATTTAAACATTAAAGAAGCCTATTTGCTATCTATTTGCTATCCGCCTATTTTGCTTATTGATATATATGTTAATATGATGTGTAAACATTTTTTGGGATACTCTGTATATAATCAAAAAATAAAATAAAAAATAATAATATAAGAAATGCACAGTTTTAAACGATGGCATATAACACTGGGCAACAAAAAAAAAAATTTCGTGTCCCAAGAATGAAAATACTTTATTCTTATAGTATTTTCTGTGCTGAATCCAAATAAGTTTGTAAAATTTCTCTATCAGGTCTGGTTTTTGTGTGACATGCAATTTATTTTTTAAAAACCCATATAGTTACATACTTATTAAAATATGATCGAAAAGACATACCTGTAGTTTAAAAAGTAGCTTGTTTTGATTTTCTGCTGTGCTTTGCCTCAGGCATGTCTCTCTTAAGAGTCCAGCAATAGTCAGCCAGCATACTGGGGCTCCATTTGCCTTGGTACGGTTTTCCATGGCAGAAATATCCTGATGAAAACGCTCACCATGTTCGTCGCTTACCGCACCCAGGTTTTCCGGAAAAAAGTCCAAGTGAGAGTCCAAGAAATGAACCTTTAATGACATATTGCACCCCATTGCTTGGTAAGACTTAAGAAGATCTACTATTTCAGGATAGTTTTCGGCCTTGTGATTTCCCAAAAAATTTGTGCAGACACTTTTGAAACTCTGCCACGCAGCTTTCTCAACGTCATTCAACTCTCCTTCAAATCTCTCATCTCTTAACAATTCTCTGATCTGAGGGCCTACAAAAATGCCTTCTTTAATCTTGGCATCACTGATCCGGGGAAACTTATTTCTCAAGTATGTGAATCCTGTTTGCGCTTTATCCATCGCTTTAACAAAGTTTTTCATAAGTCCAAGCTTGATATGCAAAGGAGGAAGGTACACTTTCTCAGGGTCAACAAGTGAACTATTCACAACATTTTTCTTGCCTGGAACAAGTGAGGTGCGTTTTGGCCAATCCTTCTTAACGTAGTGGTTTTGCTTGTCCCTACTGTCCCACTCACATAAAAAACAACAGTACTTGGTGTAACCTAGCTGCAACCCTAGCAAAAGTGCAATAACCTTCAGATCTCCACAGATATTCCACTTATATTTCTGATACTGAAACTTTTCTAAAAGCAACTTCATGTTGTCGTATGACTCTTTCATGTTTGCAGCATGTGCAATAGGTACAGAAGGAAATTTATTTCCGTTGTGAAGAAGGACTGCTTTCAAGCTGACTTTTGAGGAGTCAATGAACAATCGCCACTCATCCACGTTATGTTCATGACCAAGAGCCCCCATGACTGAATTAACATCTTTACAAAACACAAGTCCATCTTCATGGGAGAACCATTCTTTGAATTCATCATGGCGGCTGCGGAAAAAACAAACTTTAGTGTCACGTTGCAGTAGATTCCAACCCTTTAATCTTGAACCTAAAAGTTCAGCCTGCTTCTTAGATAATTTCAAATCACGAACTAGGTCATTTAGATCTCCTTGTGACAGTAAATGTGGTTCATTGGAGGAACAGGTAGCCTGGAATGTTGGATCAGAAATGTCTTCATCTTTTTCCTCGTGATATGCTACAGCTACGTTTGATTCCTCATCACTTAAACTTACATGTTCAGGAGGATTTGGTACTGGAAGTTAAGCACTGTGGGTGGGAAACTGGTCTCATTGCAGACGGTAGATTAGGGTATTTCATAAGGCTCTTTGTTTGAAGTGATCCCCTTTGTATTTACCAGGCAGAAATAGCAGTCTGTTGTGTGATCTTTGGGTTCCCTCCAAATCATTGGAATAGCAAATGGCATGTGACGTGAACCGTTTAGCCATCCTGTAAGTAGTCTTACACATGTCACACAACAAATGTGAGGGGCCAAACTCTTGTCCTGATCGCCTACTTTACATCCGAAATAAAGTTCATAGCATTTTTTTACTAATGGTGTAAAGTTACGTTTCTGGGATTTTAAAGTTAGATCACCACATACATAACAAAAGGAATTAGAATGATTCAGACAGTTCCGTGGCATTACAAAACATCTATATGAATACAACACTGGTGTAAAATTAACAAGAAGCAACAGACACTAGCTGTTAACACTGTGACATTTACAAGCAGACTGACTTGGAGCTGCTCTACACAGAAACTAGGCTCATGTCTGAACAGGTACAAACATGTTTCAACCTGCACAGTCTGCTGCTCCGACCAAATTTATCCTGCCAGCATTATCAGAACTTTCTCCCCAAAGAAATAAATTGTACTAATTTTACAGAAAAATTAATACAACATATATATTAATATTAATATATTTTATTAATATAATATATTATTATATTTATTATTTTTATAATGTTTTATATTATAATATTGTTATATACTTAATTATATATAATATTTTATTATTTTTTTATCCGGTGATCATGCTAAATGAGGAAAAAATGAACATAGCGTCACAAGTAAACTAAGCCTGATAGAAAAAATCTGATTTCATATTTAGATTCAGCATGAAAAAGTACACTTAGAACACCCATCAAAACACTTGTGACAAAATTGTTGTTGACCAGTGTAATCATCAAAATAATAGTACAGGAGAAATCTATATATACACAATTATATTAAATAAGTAAATATATAGAAAATAAACCCTCAAAATACACACACATGTTCTACTATGCTTAACTAAACCACTAAGCTCGCACGTGATCCAGTCTACAATTACATCATTGTTGCTTTGCACTATACAATAAATATGATTTAACATCATTTCACCGCTCAAGTTATAGAGATGCCTGTACGTGATGTAAAGGGCCTTCATTTCGTTCAAACTATTTTTGTGCCCACTTCATGTACATTCGGTTGGCAAGTTATCTTTAAACACGGACAGAATACATTCAAAAGCACGTACAAAGAGGTTATCATTAGCCACATCATCATTATTAACTACATGTTTATAAACACTCCTTTCCAATCGAGGGTTTATTCTTACCGATCCGACAGCTGCTCATTATATAAAGAAATAGTTCTTCAGGGTGAATGGTGTAGGTGAGCTCAGCCCTGTACCGTTCAAGTGCTTTGTACCAAAGTTCATGATATTTCGAAGAGTCTAATCCTTTGAAATAAGCACCCAGCTCTAGACCAATCTCGCCTTGTTCAAGCCTACATTCGGTAAACCCGTCGAGCAGAGAGGTGTATGCGTATTCAAGAACTGTATCAAAATAAACCGTGTCTAATATAGGCTTCAGCTTGTGGAAACCGACGATTTCAAACATTCTCTCGAGGATGAAACGGTTTCGCATAGGAACAAGAACGTTATTATCAGAAGCATTCTCCCACATCAATCGTATATCAATGCATGGCTGATCGTTATTTATACACAACGTACAAACAATGGCATATGAGGGGGGTATCACTAATCTACTCTTTTCTTGTACCTACACCTGCAGGTATTTTATAACGATCTCACTCCACTTCTCAACTACCACGAAAACACTGTTTATCTCCTCAACACTTAAATAAACAACATTCCGTTCACCAGAGCTTGTTTGTCTACAAGTCGTCTCCAGTACATAGTTAATGGCACCGGTTTTACGTCTGAACACGCGCAATGACTTCGTCACGGACACATCGTACAGGGCATTGAGAATGCTGCTCAAAGGAAGCTCCATCGTATTCTGTTGTGAGGAGTGCACGTCCAGTCGGTTCAAGCTCTGAGATGACTATGAGCCACAGGTGGACGAATCGGCTCGACGGGAGGTGTGGAGGAGTGAGTCAAACCATAAGCTGATGAATCGTGTACGGCGTTGTTCCAACGTGAAATATTCGTGTGAATACTTGTATCCCATTATACTGTGTAGGTGTTTTGAGAAATTTTCCATCTGCGATACATGAAGCAATACCGGTTTTCATGTTTTATCACTCCAACTCGCCAGAATGTGCACCAGACATTTTCGTTCAGGGGGATTTTCACGAACTAAACACATTTTATTTTATTCACACTCCGGCGCACTATTTGAGAGAAACATATGCCCATATTTTTCCTTTTTGCTTAGCAAACGATACTCGTCTCTAAATTTTGTTAAAAATTCACGCAAGCCTTTAGCCACAACATCATTACAAACCTCGTCATGATATACATTAATGTAGTGGAAAAAATACTTCATATTCTCCATTATGACAAGACTTACATTCTCAGCCGCAGGGTACGAGTACTCGGTATGATGCAACATGGCATAATACCGCTTTCCCCTACCACTCATCAACAACACTCACTAACAATAACCGTTGCTTCTCTTCTGCACGTGTTGTTTCTTCCACTTCACGGTATATGTAAGCTTTTATAAAGTTTAGTCCCACAACATAGTTCAATACATCGTTTGTACTACGAAATCCTGCAATACTCTCGCCAGAATAACCGTAGAGTATTTATACCTCTTGTTCATCAACCTTCGCACGGTTCAATATGGCCTTAAAAGTATCACAGGAGGTTGTAATAGGGAGCCATTCAGTATCCACCACATCTTCACATTTTGCCGAATACCACTTTATAAACGTCGAACACGCAATATTAATGGTAGCCATTACTATTTTTCGTGTACGTGGAATTTCGTCAAATACACGTCTGAGATCCAGGGCTTGTAGCGGTCAACTGAGCACGCAGGGTAGAGATATGCCCAGGTAGTAGCAGTAGTCACGTGACCATTGATCGATCATACAGGGCGCGGAGCTCAGAACTTTCTCCTGCACACACACACACACACACACACACACACACACAAATTAAAAAGTGAAACGCTAATTGAAACACGATTTATTTGATGAACATATCATCGAATTATTCAAGGTATATATTTACGAATACGTTTAATAAATAAAATAAACATATCGTTAACAAGTAAATAGACATATATATATATATTAAAACAATCAAAGATTATGGTATCCAAAGGGCACGGTATCATAGGTACCAGGCACCTGGTAACGTTTCCTATAGGTGTTACGGCACACCTTCGTACCCCAAAGTTCCTTCACGCCCCTCAGCTTCTGCACCTGCCAATTCGCCTGGTTGAGCGTGATACCTTAGCCTTCACGATATATTTTATATCCTCCCCCACCCTCACCCGTACCCCATAAGTTTTTGGTCCTGTTGAGACCAAACAATTGGCGTATGCGATGGCTCCATACTCATCCTTGATCTCATCAGTTAACTCTCCGAGGAATTCACCAATAGGCGACATGTATTCACCCACCCTCGTTGTGAATATCACACTATCTCTAGTGGCGTACAGAACCCTCCGACCAAGAGAATGCAATAGGCCCCAAAGTTTGATACGTGCGTATGCCGTTGTGAAGCTGGCTACAGGTATGTTTGTAACCGGTGAGGTATCTGTGGCCAATTCGGTAATGTTGTACTTTATTACGTAAGTATTACCTACATTCACGATCTCCATGACCTCTTTATCGGGAGCGTTCACATAATCCCAGACTTCACTGTAACTTTGGGCTAAATGAGCGTTCCCCTTACCTGTATTCTGTGCAAATTTTCCCCAAAGACTATATAGACACAACTTTGCACTAAAGCGCTTGCCTGGGTTCTTTACAATTTGGGAACGGTCAAGCTATATTCCTTCACGGTCACGATAACGTAGAATATAAGCCGATTTTTCATCTTCGGTATCAACTCCTCTCCGATACCCTGATGCTTCTACCTTATCCTTCAAAAACGTGTTTATATAGGGCGTGAAAAGGTTGGGTAGCTTCTGAAACCTCCACATCACATATATCTTCAATATTCTGTAGCCATGGCGAACGGCTATGGACAACTCAGAGCTTGTTTATACGCCTCTGATCTTGCGCTGGTTGGTTGTGTGATTAGAAGCCCTATTGTTCTCCTCTGCGCACTTCACGCACAGGGGAAACATGAGCTTGTGGTCTATAACTACGGGTAAGATCGGCATCCATAAATCGCGAGGGGGGAGCACATCTACGAAAGAAAGGCCGAAATAGTACTTGTTCAAATTTGTGGAGAACACCTCGATGGTGGGCAGGTCAGCTCCCACCAGTTTTTCAGGTGTACCTACGGGGTACGGATTGTTCTTCTTCACGTAGGGATATAAAGAACAGAAGTCGTAGTAATGAAGATTCACGCCCTCCGTAGACGGAAAATATAGCTTGAAGGGATTTGTACGCCCTCCGAACAAGCTATCACCGCATTTGAGAGGATCCAGTACCATTGAACGCTTGATTATGTTTATTTCTTAACGGTACTTTCATCTGTTTCCATCCGTACATCATACTCATGCTCCCACAAGACCTTGTGAGTGAACTGGGTGCCTATAAGCTGATCGCGGGTGCGGGTCCATGCAAGACTGTCGGCAGGAGATCTACCGTAGATATCTCCTACGATTCCACACTCAGGACGTGGACATCCGTGCCACCAGCAACCATTAAAGGAGTACACAGTCTTCTCACCAGTGGCGCAGTTTTCGCGCGGATCATCGACCCAAAAAAACGACCATTAACCTTAATGGGTACTTCCCCCTTGTTGCGGACATGCTTTATGTATACACCTGTCTGTTGCTGTATGTGTATGAGCCAGTAAATAGCCTTATGCCCATAACTGCGGGGATTGTTTCTGTGAATGACGGCTAAGGTGTCTTTAGGCATGAAATTGTTATTGAATACTGTAAAGCACAATGAGGCGATCGTGGTTGCGACTTGCAAAGGATCACATTCGAAACGCTCTATGTACATCCTTCTAAAGGCCTGGAAACATACTCTAAGCACGCGCACATCATTCACGCAATAACGCTCGTATTCATCAGCTATATTGTAAGGATTGGATTAATTAAAACTGTTGTAGTAGCAGTCAAAATCTTTACGTTCACCTGTACTCATACATTCATAGTTAAAGTAATGTTTGGGTGGAGGTAGTCCGACGTAATTTAAAGTGTCGCTAGTGAGGAATGTGTAAAAGAAATCTTTTGAAACTTCGGCGGCTACGCCTATTACCGTGTGTCAAAATTTGCCCCGTTATTGGCAAGAATATGCAGTCATTTTTTTTAACTAGTCCGCTAACTTGACAATATAGGACACAAAGAGTTTCACGGGACTGTCGTGCGCAATCGTTTTAAAAACGTTTGCCCATTTACCACATTTGTGACACTCATGACACTTGACCTCCATGCACTCATCACAGACAGTCTGGCTTACAAATAGTTGTGGGATAACCTCTTTGGGTTCAGCAATCGTGTATGTTTCTATATCGTAGTACACAGTTATATAAGGTATATTTTTAGGCTTAGCGTCTTTCATATAACATACATGCTTTACTCCATCCGCCTTATATTTCTCATGGCATGTAGGACAGTGAATTTCATCACATTTATGCTTGAATTTCCCCAAATTAGCCATCATATGAAACATACCACATTCACAGATTCTCATTTTTCTGCAAGTCCCAATTGACTTAAGGAGTTCAGAACAGTTATTATTGAAAAATGTGAGTCTGCATAGATCACAATCCCTCTTCTCAGCTTCAACCACACGGCTTTCACATTTGGAGCTTTTACACTGCTCACATACCATGTGCCAATCCTTACAACGTTTCACTATATCTTCCGCAAACTCGAGACACCCCTTACACAAATCATGATGCCTTCTATATTTTTAAATTTTATCATAACTCGCGTAGAGAGTCCTTATATTACGGATGGGAAGATACGTTGTTCCTGACAATCCTAAAATAAGTAGGGGTCTTGTACGATCTCTCACACAGCTTTTAAAAACATATACAGTCCTACGATGATCATCCATTCCAAACACAACTATACGAACATTCATTTTCTGTTCTACCCGTGTCCATGTATTTATACAGTGAACATATGAGCTAAGACTCGTGCTATAAAGCCGCAACCACGATCGACGTTTATATGCCGCCTGTAAATAACCGGAGAATTGAAGTTAAGTGTATAAGGTGTGGCACTATGACCCGCAACACGGAATACACGGTCAATATTTCCCGTGAAGTTGTCCATATTGAAGGCTGTACTACTTTAAGAAGCTTGCATTATACGGTCCAAAATATACTCTATATCTACAGCTGCCAAACGTCTGAATGGTATTACTACCCAAAAATCATCTACATCCCCGTCATTTGACCCAAACCCGAAGGACAGCCTCGTCCTGACTCCACGTTTGTCGCGGTTATGAAAGGCAAACTCCACAATACTTTCAACTACGCGCCGTAGTCCGTGTTCAACACCATTGCTATACATGGAGCTAGGATCAACCCTGACTACCGATTTCTAGTCAGGGTTGGGGTAGGGGTGGCGGTGCGCACCAACCCGAATGTTATACCTTCATCTACAGCACGAGAAGCTGCTGCTGTGGAGGATGTACCCGGAATTGAACAGGAATAAGGGGGTACATTTGTATTTGAGGAAGGTACTAGTGTGGGGTTTGTGTCGTAAGACGTAGAGGGTTGGGGCTCTATTACTGGGGATCTAACAACCGGCGCAATCCTGGCACGCTTTATGCCTGACGTGGAAGGCTCTTCATCATGCCTTCGCTTTGAATTGTCGTGTTACAGGTATCGCTAGTGCGGGCTCGTTAGCGGGCTCGTTATGCCACAAAGGTGTATATGACATTAATTCGTGACAACAACTACACTGTCATCGGGGTCGTCTGTAATATCGATGATGGGGACATGATGCTGCACTTCATCGACATTCACGGTTCTGTGGAAGAAGAGGAAAAACAAGACTGTAGAATATAAGGAACACCATTTAAATTTTTATTATATTTTGTAAATGACCAACTTAGGAGTGTGACGTGTTTGAGATGGAATCTGTAGAAAAATTCAGGTTCACGAGCCCATCCACATGTATTATATCTGGCCCTACAGAATGTGGTGAGACGGTGTTTATGCTTAAAATCATTAAAGAAAAAGGGAGAGATGTTCTCAAAATTTTTGCATAAAGTTATATGGTGCTATTCGACGTAAAAATCTGTTGAACGAGTACCAAGATGATATTTTATTCCACAAAGGTGTATATGACATTAATTCGTTAAAGGGAAATGAACATACAGTCATTGTAATTGACGATCTCATGTTGTAGATGGATAAAACGTTTGCCAGGTCATTTACAGTGTTCTCCCACCATCCTAACATAAACGTGTTCTTCATCAATCAGAATCTATTTTTCAAAAATAGATATATACGCGATGTGTCGTTAAATACACAATATCTAGTCTTATTCGCGCAACGTAGAGTGTATCACAAATTGGGGTATTAGCCAATCAGATGTTCGCGAATCAGCGTAAGGAGTTTTTGGAAGTTTATAAAGAAGCTACAAGTCAGCGTTACGGATATTTGCTTTGTGACCTTCATCCTCGAAACACGTTTAGGGTGCTTCTAAGAACGAATATATTTCCAAACGAGCCTGAAACGTTGTATACTCCAGAATGACAAAGAGGCTGAAGAAATACCATGAATTAATAAAAATTTATCATCGACTGCCCCGGACAATGCAACAGATGTTTGCTAAAAATATCGACTCCGACTTTTTAAAATGCATCTGTGAAATCTGTCTTAACGTTATAAATTGCAATGTATCAATGAAACCCCCTCAGAAGGCTCGCCTATGCCGTTACAAGAACATCATACCTACATTCGCTCGTAAAAATCAGACTGTGGGGAAGTAAAAACGAATTATTGTACAAAGAGGAGGGTCATTCCTCCCCATCTTATTTTCAGTTTTGGGGTCTTTACTGACTAGATTAATATAATGAAGAAAGTGGTAGTGATTCCACACGATGTGTATGCTTCACTGCAAAGTTCAAAGAGTCCAGACACGGTTCTAGAACCCTGTAAAAGCAGGCTTAAAAGATTGGAAGGAATTGTTAGCCCGATTAAACAGTGAAAAAACACCTGATGAGAAAAGAATATTATACCAAGAAGCTCTGCAGAAATTTCTTCACGAGTACGAAAATTATAAGAATCCGACAGAGATCCCTGTGGTTATTAGGCACAGCACGGCCAACGATGAGCATGGCCACATAGGACCTGTGTCCGACGATAGAGCTGACCAACCAAAGAATAACGGGTCGGCCCCACAACATATCGAGCATGTATTAAAAAACACCCTCCCACATACATTGAGGAATAAAGGTTTAAGTCTTTATAATCTATTGAATGAGGATACCAACATACAGTGGACCGATACAGAGAAAGTGGTGAGAAAGTGGGATAGGCCCTCACCATCAGGATAGAAGCATATTAAAGCAAGACTACAACAAATAAATGTCCCCAAAACAATGATAGGAAATCTGAACAGGTTAAAAGACTTGGAACATACATCGCATGTGCCACAAATGAGAACGCCATCAACCCCAGCACACTCTGCACGTTTCAAAATCAATGATTATGTAAGGCTGTCACTTTCGGGAAATAAATTCGCGAAAAGATTTGAGTAAGGTTGGACACGTGGGATTTTTGAAGTTAGGGCTATGAGACCTAAAGGCCAGATAATGTTGTATTACGTTAAAGATTTGAATGGGGAAGAAATTGCAGGAGGCTTTTACCGCGAGGAGTTGCAGAAAGTGACATTTAATTTAGGAAAAATGTGTTTAAAATTGAAAAAAATTTAGGAAGCACAGGCTCAGGAAAGGGAAAAATGTACCGGGTGAAATGGCTAGGGTACCCAGAAAGCTTCAACACCTATAAAAGTTCATGCAATAGTGAAGCTTAAATAGTATGCAACATGGCGCCTAACCATTTCTACGTCACACTCCCGGTCCTCTTCGTCCCTGTCTGTACATCCTAGCAACACCCTGGCCAACTTTGTAACAGAACTCCATGGACCCATTGAATTGGGTCGTGATTCATATGAGGTAGGGATATGCGAAATTCAGTTGGACACCCTCTTTTTAAATATTGATTATAAAGAACCCGTTTTTACTGTTCTTAGAGACCTTCATGTGTGAAAAGCCGGTGTAACTCGGATGAATCCATACGTATCGCCCGGATTGGAGATGCACGGTATTACAGTATAGTAGTAACACTAGGTCCGGGCCGTTATGGTGCGCTGAGATGTTGTGAGACTTAAACGTAAGTTTAAAAAACTCAAATCTTACGGCTGATTTAGTATACGAAATCGTAAGCAAAGAAAACCCTGCACATACTATAATCCTAAAATCACAGGCTAACAGAAATATAAAAGATAAAGGACTGTTCAAAATTATAACCCAGGGGCGATATCGATCAGCCTTCCAAAGAGATACCTTTCACGAGGTACAACATGACTTGTCCAGCCTAGTGTATCTGATGAAATTGGAGAAATTGGTTGCTCGCTATACACCCCCAGACATGTGCTATATTTAGAGCAATATAGTGGGGCACCAGTTTGTTGGGGATACCCAGGCACGCCTGCTGCGCATTGTTCACATTCCCAACCATAGCGGGAAGAGCATGAGTATTACATATGACAGGCCCCATTATGTGAATGTCGCGACTAATCTAATAACCAATATCTCAATATATATATATATAAGAACGATTGAGGGAAAAAATTTCCCATTCGGTGATGGGAGCTTGACAGTGAAGCTGCACTTTCGACGCACTGAGTTATAATGGACAGAAAGCCTTTCACAGTCTATCGAGGTGTGAGATACCAGCGTGGTAGTGGACTTGGATCCATTTTTTTCAACCACACTACGTATAGCGTTTCACTTGCTGAAGAGGGGTGCCAGATATCTCGGGAGGAAAGCGTTACAATTAGGTCTTAACACTGCAGAAGACATAATGGCTGGGGCTAAACCTAAAGAAGCTCTAAAAAAAACACTTAAAGTGAACATGAGACAAAATCATGAAAGATGCAGAGAAAAATGAGTGGTGGTGGGAAGAAGAAGAGGGTTGTCCGGAAGAAGGGATTACCAGCACGTGGCATTAAACGTAAAAGGATATCGAAGAAGTGTTCTAAGCGAATGAAACCTATGGTTGACCATTTTTTTGACTGACATAAGCTAAGGACATTGATATCATGAATCATAGACTGTTTACTACTTGTCGAGAGAGGTGGTACTATTTCTGACTCGTCATAGCACGCTCCATCCATCCGTGTAGTTCACAGTGTTGTAAATCGGAGATGTCCCTCTTTGACATGCCCCCAACTCAAGTTTCTATTGAGCACAGTGACTTTATTACAATTAACCCTTTAAACACAACTAGTTCCCCAAGTGCTCCAATAGAATTCGTGATACCCAGCTTAGGCCCTTACTGTTTTTACCTAAGCTGTGTGCACATGTACGCTAAACAACGTATAGCACATTCTGATGGAAAGGACTGCGCTGACAAATATGCTGTATACCCTGAAACAAACTTTCTGCACTCCATATTCAACCAAGAACGGGGTACTATCACCTACGAGCCTATCTGGAAAATCTACTGAACTTTTCCAAAGAAGCGAAGGATACCTTTTTACTGTACGTGCCGAGGGCTATTATCAAGCTAAAGATGAAAGTAGTATAAAGGACAAATTTACAAATTCTAAAAAGAAGATATACGAGTATTTTGGACGCCTGCATACAGACTTCACATTCCAGAAGTTGCTTGTGAATGGGATGGATATGAAAATAAGCCTCACCCGCACGAATCCTGAGATCTGTTTAAATCTGGGGGCTGATCAAGAAGAGGGTGCAAAGCTCGTTGTGATTCATATTATGGAAACATACCTACGTGTACGCCGTGTGAAATTAAGTTCGCCTAAACAAATAGAAATTGAGAAATTTACTACATGCCAAAGTAAAATACGTAATTAACAGAGCGCAGATCAAACTCTACACGGTGCCAGCAGGGTTCTACCTAAAAGGATATTAATTGGAATGCAGGACCATGCTTCGGTGAATGGAAAATATAAAAAGAGTACCTTTAAATTCGAGAATTTCGGCCTTAAAAATATAACTCATACGTCAATGGCGTTGCGTTGGGCAGGGCTATGGATATGGATTATTCAACAGACGCTGTGTTCCCGCTTTGCGCGAGAGCATATAGTAATCTGGCCCATATTGCAGATGCTTATGATGAGCTCGGGATTGGGATAACGCAGAAAGAATTCATCGGTCAATTTAACCTTTATCCGGTTGACATCACACCTGACTTACCTTCTAGTGTAAATACAGACATAAGTCCACAACAGAGTGGAAATATCTCTGTCAGATTGGAATTCGCCAAACCGATAGACGCGCCTATTAGTGTACTAATATACCTCGAGTCACAAGCCCTAATAGAAGTTGACAGATTTATGAGCGTTGTCACTGACTTTTAAAATGGACGCGAATACACTTCAGAGAGTAATGAATAGTGACCAAATCACACTCTTCAAATTTATCGGTGTTTGCGAAGAATGAAACATTGAAATTGCCAACTACGAGAGAATGCGGTGGTATTATTGTGAACACAGATTTTATTGGTGGTGAAGGGATTCATTGGTTTGCAATCTATTTTAAAAATAGGGACCGCATGTACTGTTTTAATTCACTCGGGACTGATCCATGGAATGACGTTATTATTGTAAAATTTCTCGAGCAGCTGCATATCCCCGAAATTTTATGGAATCCCTACCGACTACAAGGATATTTTAGTAATACATGCGGGATATACTGACTTTCATTTCTCATGCATATGTCACGTGGTAAGGAATTTATAAATTTTAAAAAATTATTCGACCCTGTCACACTCAACGAAACGACGAAATGGTATGCAGACAGATAAAAAACCGTTTTTCGATTGTGCCCACTCCTTTTATAGTATGATGTTTTGATCGTATATATAAAATGAATAATTGCGTTAATATTGCCTCCAGTAATATTAGTTTGTGTATTCTGTAGCTTATTTAAAATATAATGGAGCCTAATTTAAGATGGTTATAAAAAATTGTGCTATTTTATAAAACATGATTTCTATCATTTAATAAATTCATGAAAATACAGTGCGTCTTCTTCTTACCCGAAACACACGAAAAAGAAAAAAAAGCTCTTACCCGAAACATAAGAAACAGAAAAAAGCTCATATTTCGTTAATGATGTGGCAATCGCTGGGTTGGCTGCGCGGTAAAACTTCTACCCCCGTATTCAGGTCCACGTCATGCGTTTCTTCAAAACTAAAACGAAAAGATTTTATAACACGTGTGAAATCCTCATCGGACCGTTAAGGAGAAAGGATAATTTTAAATTAATCTGATTAGTTCACACATTTTCTGAATCTTTTTTAATAAAACCCAATTGTTTTTCATCAAAACATATGCAGAGTATATATATATATATATATATATATATATATATATACTGGAAGAGTTATAATGTGAAGTATCAAATAACTTTGAACCGATCAGAGTAGTTTGTGAGCCTTTAAGAGAAAATACCGAATAATGTTTCAAATGAATTTATTTTATTTATTATAAAATGTATTTAATTATTTAAAACTTGCAAAGGAGTCTTGATTGTTCTAAGCTTTAAAAAAATTCAACGATTTTTGATGAATAGATATATCAAAACAGGAATTTACCATTGTCATTGTCGTGAATTACCTTTTTAATCATTCTTTTAATAACTTATTTACTTTACTTTCCACTCTTTGATCAATTTATTTTCTACCATTTATCATTCTCTTTACACGCTTGCTGGGGGGTTTTACTATAGTATTTTACGTCGGAAAGGGGCACAAAGAATAATTTAAATTTAAGCTTACATGACCCCAACTTTACGCTTATCGCGCTGCTGAATGATTGCCTCTTTTACAAATGCGTTCCAAATTTACGCACAACCTTTTCAAAATCTTACCGTATAAAAATGCATGCCACAATGTATTTAAACAACTAAGATAATGTAATTTGTATAAATTAAGTGTAAAATGTATTTCCTAATCATTATTATTATTTTTATTTTCATCACAGTTATTACTAATTCAGAAAATGAAACCAAAAAAAACTAAACAAAAAAAGGTAGGCTGTAAGACAGAAATAAAAGTTGAACGAAAAGATATGAAAATAAATGAGTCACCGTGCCGCATTTTTCAATTTTGAAATGTCTCTCTGACCGAACGAAAACGAAAGAAACAGCGCGAAGAAACAAACGACTCTCAAATTAAATTTCAGACTCAAATTGAGTCGCGACAGAGTCCGACTCCATAGAAGGGCAAACGTGATTCGGTTTGAAAACAATCGAGATTCCAACGAAAAGGAGAAAAAAAAACAAAATCTGCCCGCGCGCGAAAATTACAGACACTCTTAGAATTTCGAAAGTGAGACGCCATATTGAATTACGTTTTCAATGAATTTTTAAGGAATGGAAAACGAAATTTAATTGCAAATTGGGTACACTTTGCATTTTGCTATTTAAATAATCGAAACAGAATATTCATTAATGCTATAAACTATAATACCGGTAGCAACAATTTTAACCGAAATATTAGGCCCGTAGGAAAGCCCCGTAGTAAATATAATTTTAGGGCCACCGCTTGCCACCAAAAATGTCGTGTTTAACTTCTTCATTATTATAATTCATTATTTACTTTACTTTCTACTCTTTATTCAATTCTCTTTACACGCTTTTCACTCGCTTTCGCTGTACTGTACATAAATGCATGGTAGCGTGGTCGGGGTGGAAAACCGTTATGCAAGAGAGACTCGGGTTAATTATAATTTTCATTACACTTTTTAATACTTTATTATTGCCGAAACAGACTTAGTTAAATGGGGTAATGCCAGGGGGAATTTAATTATAATACTTAAGACGAGAGAGACAAAAAATAGTTTAAATTCACAATTACATTCTAACACGAAAGGACACCTTTTTAAACCGAGGCGGGCCGATGACTGAAGGGCATCTCTACCAAGCCTCCACGGGCCAACTCCTTGTTGCCAACCAGTATTTTATTATTTTTTATAAACAAATCATTATTTATCGTAATTTTACATTTATTACATATTATTTTCTTCTTTATTAATTTCTTATAACCAAAACATTCTAATTTTTAATTAGACATTACTACACCATAATATTAATTAATATTGCAAATTAATCTATAATTAAAAATTGCGGATACCTGATATTTTAATGAAGCATTTTACAATAAAATGTGATGAGATGAAAATAAATACTACAACCCTCCATATATATATATATATATATATATATATATATATATATATCTGATGAAATAATCGAAACACAGAACAGTGCTTAAGAGCTTTCTCCTAATGACATGTTCAGGACCACTAAAATAAATAAGAAGTTCGCGAATAAATGGCTACAAAAAATAAAATTACAGGCACATAGGTTTATGCACTTATGTTTCAACTACAATCCCTTTCGCCGGATCGTAAGGAGCGTCATTGCAAATATCATCAACGGTTTGCGTTGGAAATAATCCGTCCCGTCGACTGCGTTAAAAAGATTAATTGTAGACACCGCGGCAGTGTCTCCATCTTCATATAAAACCGATAAACTGTAAAATTGTTGTGACTGACTGTGTTTGTTTATTCACTGGTGAAAATAACTGCTGTGAGTTCCAGCTGAAAATACTCACTTTTATATCCATGATCCCTAAGCACGGCCCCCAAAAGACTAATAGGCAGATCGTAAGTTGGTGATTGGTTGTCAGTGTAACTGGGCGAGATATGTTAAATTTGTGTACCAATCGGCTGTCGCAACACCGATATAACGGACTCACGCTTTGGACGTTGAAGTCCTGATTCGTCACCTTCACGAATAATGAAGGTGTGTAATTATCAAATTCGGTTTATTCTCTCCGCAGATTTATTTTCAATGTTCACATCTCAAGGTGAATGAGTGAATTGCTCACTCGCACGCTCTGTCACGATGCTTTCAAGTACTTTGCATTATTATTATTATTATTATTATTTATTATATATTTGCAAGCACGCTACACTCAGCTTGATCCTCAACTTTCCCCATTTTGGACATGGGTTAGGTTAGGTAAAGTTACATTGGTTATGGAATCCTAACCATGGGTCGCCACATCATCTGAACACGGCCCTCCATCCAACTACTACTACTAAGCGTTCGACAAGTGTGACCATAGAATCATAATATATAAACTGAAATGTTTGAGAATAACAGGAAAAATAGAGAAATGGATATATACTTTCCTTAGTGAGCGGCGGCAAGTCGTTACAGTACAAGGAATACCTTCATCAGAATCAGAGGTCCTCAGCTCAGTACCACAGGGAATAGTATTAGCGCCGCTACTCTTCATGATCATGCTAACTGACACAGCTGAGGACCTTACCAGAGACAGCACAGTAACATCCTTTGCCGATGACACAAAGATCAGTAGAAAAATAAGAAACCTAGAGGATATAGGATCTCTACAAACAGAATCTACAAGTGAACGGAAGACAACAATATGAAGTTTAACACTGAGAAATTTCAACTGTTACGGTACAGAAAAAGGGAGTACCAAAAATCCATGGCATACAAAAGAAGATTAGACGTCTGGCACAGAACAATCCCCGATGAGCCGGATGTACCTGGCTATGTGAGGTGTAGAGTACAAGAAGCAAATTTACTACTTCACCAGGCCAACTCAAGAGGAGGGGCGACAAGTTTAACCTTCATGAAATGAGGAATCATCGCACGGAACATTTGAAAGGTTGAAAGGTATATATATATATATATGCTGAAAAGATGGGCCAATGCAGAACGCCCCAAAAATGCTCGCCTTATAGAAAAAAAGAAGCCGAAATTAAGGTCCAGAATTTTTTTTTTTTTAAATTTTCAAAAAATTGTGTAATGTGTAAGATGCCTATATAATAATAATAATAATAATAATAATAATAACAGAGACGATGTAAAGGAATAAAAACTATGAAGAAAGAATGGAAGCAAAGAAGATACCATGCAAATTACACGCAAAGAATGATAATAAAAACCCACTCTAATAGACAGAGTTTATTTCTACATCAGCTTCGATGCCCACTGGCATCCTCTTCGGGTGGATACAGAAAAAAGAATGAACCAAAAACAAGAGGGAAAACAGTCCAGGGACCATTAAGAAATTCGCACCTAGGTTAGATCCCGTTCTCCCGACACTGGAAGGGCATTTTTATTAAAGGGACCCACTTATAAGTACATTCGCACAAATTTAAAACTATCTTCTTGTTCTATACATACAGATTCTATTGTTTTTTTACATAATTATTACATTTATTATTAAATTTATTACATTTAATATTGCATTATTATTTATTGCAGAAATTATAAATTTATTATTACATTGATTATTACATTGTTCTGTATTATACAGATTATAAACCAAAAAACGAATGAAAAAAGCGAGAAGGAAACAATCCAGAGACCATTAAGAAATTCGCACCCAGGCTAGATCCCGTTCCCCCGACCCCAGAAGGGCATTTTTTATTAAAGGGTCCCGCTTGTAAGTACATTCGCACAAATTAAAACTATCTTCTTGTTCTATACATACAGATTCTATTATTTTGACATAATTACTGCATTTATTATTGCATTTACGTTTTTTTTTAACATTTATTATTATTACCTTTACACTAATTATTACATTTATTTTATTACCTTTATTATTACATTTATTGCATTTATATTTATTTCTACATTTATTACTTCCATTATTACATTTACATTTACGTTTATTATTCCATTTACATTTTACTGAAAAAACAAAAACGAATGAACCAAAAGCGAGTAAGAAAACAATCCAGAGACCTTTAAGAAATTCACACTTAGGTTAGAACCCGTTCACCCGACTCCGTAAGGGATTTTTTGACCAAGACTCTCATTAAAGGGTCCAACTTATAAGTACCTTCGCACAAATTAAAATTATCTTCTTGTTCTATACATACAGATTCTATTATTTTTCTTTTAACATAATTATTACATTTATAAAGTACCTTACTTGATTCCTAATCTATAGCATGATTATTTTGGCTGGCGTGATAAAATATGGCATTATTAGTATTACAACTTCTGAAGGCATATTTGTGTTCTTAATATGGGTTTCAATATTTCTTCCAGTTTCTCCTACGTATACTAAATGACGACTTTTACAGGGAATGCTGTAGACAGGCTTGTTCCTGTTTTGCAAAGTTTGTTAAAATTTTATTGTTTAATATAAGTGTGTTTTTCTTTGTTTTTTATAACATTTAGTTACAAGGAAATGGCAATTCGTGTCTTTTATGTGCTATTATAATAGAGAGCAGGTGGTCAGTCAGAATGTAGGTCATCCGCGTTCCAATATTTCTCTTTGACTTTCGATTGCCTCAAGCGATTCACGTGCGTCTAAAGTGTATCAAATTTTACCTCGTTATACATTTTTGTCTTTCTTGGAATAAAAAGAGTTGTTTTTGAAGACATTTTATATACAGAGGATTGACAGAAGTAAATAGACACTTTCAGGGTGCAATTCCGCATCGGCTAAGCTTAAAGTGAAACTTCGTAATTTTTCGGTGTCGAGTCGTGTGCAAAGATATATATATATATATATATATATACACAGAGGATTGACAAAAGTAAAGTTTTTGAACCACCTTAGACCTACAGTTTAACCTGCAACCCGAAGCACGTTTGTTAATTTTTTATTTTTTTCTAAGATGGTATGGTATTATATTGTTTGTATATTTATTTTCTGTCATTATTTTTTCATTCAATGTCTGTTATTAGGTTTTATCGTATTTATTTTTTCTCAGATGGTATGGATTTGCACGATGAATTTTAATAAATAAATAATTAAAATAAGTGGTGGTAACTGACAATCATCTAAGCATTGAGCACATCTCTCTTGCCTTTAAAATATAAATAAATAAATTCAATAACTAGCAACCCTCCATATATAAATAAATAGTTCTCTCTGGCAACTCATCTATATATAAATAAATAATTAAAATAGTGGTATCTGACAACTCTTATATAAATAAATAAATTCAATAACTGGCAACCGTTCCATATATAAATAAATAATTAAATTAGTGGTAACTGGTAACTCCCGACTTTCTATATAACAGCTGCTGGTCCCCTGAACTCGCATAATGCGCCTGGCTCCGATGGACGAAACAACTCTCTATCCTTCTTAGGTTATGGCTTATCTTCTTAGGTTAGGATTCACCCTTTTGGGGTGAGGACATCCCACCTTCTCCCCCAAAGACTCTCCTCCTCCTTTCTCTCTCTCTTAGGTTAAGGTTACCCCTTTGGGGGGAGGTCATCCTCCCTTCTCCCCCTAAAGCTCCTCCTCTTCATGCAACTTTGGGGATAACCCCTCCCCTTGTTGCATAACTCCTTCCCCCTTCATGCAACTTAGGGAATAACCCCTCCCCCTTTGCAATACCCCCTTCCATTTACAACATTCCCCTTCCCCTTTGCAATATTGTTCAACATTTGCAACATTGCAATTGTACTCTCTCTCCTTTTGCGCCCATACTACTAATACTACTTGTAACTTTCTCCTCTTTCTTTCTTCACCTTACTGGTTTTATCCCATCTCGTATGACTCACATTCCAAATCAACAAGCCTATGCAGATTTGTTGTAAAGTTGGCAGAGTATTGTCGGGGTACGTACCCAGCGAGGCTGAGGAGGGCAGTGCGACGTGGAACTGGTGAGAAGCCATATTAGAGTCTTATTATTGCTTTAGTTTTATATAGGAGTCGAAATTCTCTGGGTAACCAAGCCATTTTACTAAATAAATTTTATTTCCCCGAATCTTTGCTTCCTAAGAGTTTTTCAATTTTCAATTTTAAATAAATCGTAACCTACTGCAATTCTTCGCAGTAAAAACCACTCTCAATTTTTTTCACCATTTAGGTCTTCAACATACTACAGTACATAGCCACCCCTCCTGTTGGCTTGATGGAACCAAACTTTAAAATTTTCCTGCGTCCAGCCTTGTTCAAAACCTTTCTGGAACTTTCCCCCTGGTCGTGAAACACGTACAGTGGCGCTCATAAGTATTCGTACAGAGAAATATTTTATTTATATTCGTTATCTCTTGTACTATGCATACGATAGTTATGAAAAGTTCATCGTTCATTTTGAAAATTTTAACAAATAAAAAATTAGTTTATCCACATATAATGTAAACATTCAAAGAATTTGAGGAAAATAATAAAGTTAAAATGCAAAAGTTCTCGTACATTTAATTACCAAATTATTTAATACTTTGTGTGTTTACCTTAGGCTTGAAGAATTTAAATTTTTTGTAAGAATTGCAAGAAAATAAATGCCAGTAAATTATTTAAATGAGAACACGCTACTGTTCCCTTGACGAAGAAAGAGTGAGTAGCCTAATTTAAGTGTACGAAAAGTGAAGACAAGCAAGCTCGAGAGGCCATCACAATAAGAGGCATGAGCCAAGAGAAAGAATATATTGCGCAATTGAAAACCCGAAGTCGACTGTCTAGGACAGAGCTTTCCAAACTGTGTGTCGCCAATACCTCCCAGGTGTGTCGCCAAATTTAGTTAATTATTTTCAATTTTTTTGTATTTTGAAAATCTTGATTTTTGTATCAACAAAATCGGCTACAAGATAAACCACCTACTGAAAAATTATCTGATATTTGATATTTGATAACAAAAATTAATTAATGTGTCGTGAAAATTTTTATGCTTAAATAGTGTGTCGCCAACGTGAAAAGTTTGGAAAGCTCTGGTCTAGGAGTTTTTTTTATCTTCTAGAGGTATTCAAGGTTCTTGAGAAAATTTTCCTTAATTTTTGGTATAATGCAAAATTTGTCCCTACCAGTTTTCAAGCCCACCACCTCTTGAATGAAGGCAAGACCGCTAACCACTACACTATGACGGGATAAAAGTTAATGCAAACTGTCATATAATTTAAACAACCGAGGAAACGCATTACGCTTCGCGTCCAGAGGCATTTTACGAGTTAACCCTCACTCATCACGGTAATGACCAGCATTTCATTCAAACGGATCACCTGAAGATCAGGGCCCCCATCCTTCTCTAGTTTGCATTATAAGGCTAACTAACGAAAATATCACGACCTAACCGAACCAATCGTTAGGTCAACTGTACGCCCTTGACGATTGGTTAGGTTAGGTCGTGATATTTTCGTTAGTTAGCCTTATAAAGCTAACTAAAGAAGGCTGGGGGTCCTGATGTTCAGGTGATCCAAAAACTATCTGGTGCAACGGTGGGGTCCCATAAATAGAATACCATGCATGAACACGCACGATTTTGCATAATGAAAAATTTGCTCCCACCATGGTTCGAACCCACTTTGAATTTCGGAGATGACCTCTGCTGTCAATCCCTTTATCCTTCATTGTACAAATGTACAATGAGAAAATTAATTAAAACAACCAAATAAATAGTTTAGGTAAAATTACATAAAGACGCAATCGTCGTTTTTTGTCAGAAAATTTGTTTTCTAACGATTTTTTATGTGAGAAATACTGCAGTGATGTTCTTTTTTGTCTCAAAAATAGCGAAATGGAACTTAACCTAACCAATATTTTACGAACACACCTCCATGGTTGAATGAGCACTGATACGTGTCAGAATTCTGGCAACGGGCATTGTTAATGTTAACGCATTCGCACAAGACAACCTGGTGTTTATTCTGGTAGCCTTCTGTAACGCATGCGCGCAGGACCACTTGGCGTTTTTTCTGGTAGCTATCTGTTAGTCTTCTAAAAGTTTTCAAACATCCATTATTTTATTATAAAACAAGAGCAGCAATAATAACTATTTTTTCTATGAATGTTTCACACACATCTATTATTAAAGTGGATAAAAATAAACGTACCTGACAATTGTCTTTATGTAGAGTATATTAGCCATAGTTTAATATCTGCATACTAATCCAAGTGGTTAATTTAGCCCTACTGTGTTTGCTGAAACCATTTAATTTGGTACCAGAAATACAAGAACAGTTACTGCAAACATTATAAAGATCGATTAACCATTTGGATCAGTGTGCAAATATGTAACTAAGCATTTCGGTGATTTTAACTTTTCCTTCTTATCTGTCTTATCTGTTCTAGCATTAATACAGATATGCATATTACTGTTCAGGTAACGTTAGGCATAACCTGAATAAAAAGTGCAACTTTTCTAGATACATGAATTTTGTGTGCAAAATAAGTGACTTACCTTTGAACGCCATTTTAAAGAGATAGAATTTCAAATCAAATTTGCTCTCCTGCACACAGACGTTCACTAATCAGACCACTGCGAATCGTGAAATTAAAGTATTAAAGTACTATGAAAGACATCATGTTAAACAATAATATATATAGTGTCCCATAAAGATGTATACATTCCTTGAAGTTGAAAATTTTTCTTATATATTCACATATTTGATATCAGTAAAGTTCACTCTGGAGCTGAAACGTCACTTTTATTTTATGAGAGAAATAGGCCACGGATAGGCTATGTCCTTTTTGTTTACAGGCAAAAAGGCTTAGCCTATCAGTACCCTATTTAAAATCCCGTTTACGTTCGAACAACGGAAGCAGATATTGACGTGGTATTTCAAAACCGAAAATATTAGCAAGGTACAGAGATGTTGGATACGCGGATTTGCCACTACACCACCTACACGTTTGACTATTTCAAGCTTACGTGACAAATTTGGATGAGGTGGCACTGTGCAAGACGTGTGCAAAGAACATTCAGGAAGACCTCGAACATCGACTTGTGAAGACAATAAGGAAAATGTTCTTCAAATGATCACCAATACGCCGAAAAAATCTGTCAGACAGTGTTCACGTGAGACCACAATTAGCAAAACAAGTGAACACAGGATACTTAATTAAATCTGCTAAGTTTAAGGCACATGTGCCGCGACTACTGCACGCCATCAACGAGAACGATCCAGACCGGCAAGTTGAATTTTGCGAGTGGTTCTCACGCAGCTGTCTTAAAGATGAGCACTTTCCTGACACAACTGTATGGTCTGATGAAGCAACTTTTAAACTAAACGGAACAATGAATCGGCATAACAGTATTTACTGGGCTTCCGAGAATCCACATATTTCTGTGAAAAAGGCAGTGAACCATCCGGGAGTGACAGCGTGGTGTGGAGTGTCATCCAGAGGACTTGTTGGAGTTTCCACCCCGATCACCTGATTTAATACCTTTAGATTTTTTTCTGTTGGGAAAATTAAAGCATGAAGTGTACACAAGAAATCCAAATGTACTTGAATAACTATGACATGAGATTGAAGAGGCTTGCAGAAATATTTCACCGGAAACCTGTACCCTCGGTCATTATTACCCCCAAGTCGACCGCTTTTGTGCTTCTCTGAATTACCTGTCTATCTGGAGCATAATATGCAGTCTGTTTAATTTCCTCATTTCTACCATATCTCAAGAGCTGAAATTTCTCGGTGTTAAATGTCATATTGTTGTCTTCTGACCATTTGTATATTTTGTTTGTGTCCCTCTGCAAGGCCTCCACTTCATTTGCATTGACTGTTGCTGTTAACTCCACTGTTTATGTCTGTTAGCATGATAATGAACAGGAGTGGGGCCAGCACTGTACGTTGTGGTACTGAGCTGCGTACTTCTGATTCTGATGATGATACACCTTGAATTTTGACCACCTGTAGACGTTCTCTGGTGAAGTTGTAGATCCATTTTCCCACTTTGCCTTTTATTCCAATAAGTTTCATTTTATGTGTTATTATACCATGATCGCACTTGTCGAAAGCTTTAGCAAAATCCGTGTATATGACATCATAGTTTTTATTACCTTCAAGTGCATCTAGGATATTGTTATAATGCTCTACAAGTTGTGATAGGCATGATCTTCCCGATCGGAATCTGTGCTGATTTTCGTTGAATTTTCCCAGTGTCTCCAAGAAGTCATAGATTTTCTCTCTGACTATTCTTTCAAATATTTTGGTGAGGTGGGACGTCGCTGACACTGGTCTATAGTTCTTTGCTTGAGATCTATCTGCTCTTTTCAAGATGCTCGGCATTTCCACAGGGTCTAAGGATCTCCATATCCAGTATAAGGGTGTAGCTATTTCAATTTTACAGTTTTTAATTAATAGTGCGTTCCATTTGTCCGGACCTGCAGCTGAATGTGAATTCATTTGTCCTATAGCTGTCGCTACATCATCTGGGGTAAAATCAAAGTATGTTATACATTCTCCTTGCAATTTCTCTTCGAACAATGCATCTATGTCAGGTATCGCTTTGTCACTTTTTGGGGTACTGAAGACCGATTCAAACTGGGCTCTCAATGTTTCAGATATTTCTTTCAGATCGTCTGTTAGTTCATTACAGGCGCGGATCCAGAGGGGGGTCGAGGGGGTCCGGGCCCCCCCCCCCTGCTCACGTGACCAACGATTTTTCGATTGCGTTTGTTTGCTCCTATATATGAAAAATAAGACCTGAAGACTTAAAATGGCTTAAGGTACATGTATCCCGGTTGCCACAAAATTAATTTCCTTAAAAAGAATAAAAAAAAAAGTTTATGTCGATCTTGAGACATTTCAGACCTAGCCTGGGTGTGTGAACAAGCAGGATTTTGATAACGGGAATATACTTCATCCATCTAAAGCTATCTTCAAATATGAAAATTTCCTACCGAGGGGGGGACACCCCCCTCGGGCACCCCGCCTGGCTCTCGCTTCGATCGCACGTCCTCGGCCTTCGGCCGAGGACATATCAGTAACGAGCCCCACCAAGACTGGACCCCCTCTGCTTAAATTCCTGGATCCGCCCCTGCATTATTTCCTTTCCTTAAGGGCCCAATAGTAGCGCGCGTTTTTGTTTTCCTTTTCGCATAGCTATAGAAGTATTTTGGACTTTCCTTTATTGCTTCTACCACCTTTTCCTCTTCCCTCTCTGTATGGCCCTTTATCAGAGTTTGTATTTCCCTATTGATACTCTCCAGTTTTTCTTGTATTACTTTCCTGGCATTGTTGTCTCCGCAATTTGCCAACTTCGTCGCTACTCTCTTTCTTTTGCGGAATATTCTTCTCTTTTGCCTCTCTAGCCAGTTCCTCTTTCCTTTTGGCTGTGCTTTCGGAGCATATTTTTCCAAAATTCTCAACGTCTTTTCTTCCAAGGTTGTTAGCATTTCCTCAGTTGTTTTATTCTCGAAAACTGTTCTCCATTCTATTTGGGCCATGTGTGATCTGATTTCTTCCCAATTTATGGTCTTGGAATTTAAGTTAAAAGCCCCAAATTTGCTTCTTCCTTCCGTATGTGTATTGTCTTTTAAAGTTATCGACATATTTGTTGATAACTCGATTATATTGTGGTCTGAGATAATAGTTGGGGTTATTTTTATATCGGCAATCAAGTTCGTGTTATTTGTGAATACCAGATCTAGGCAGTTATTTTTCCTGGTATTTTCTGTTATCTCCTGTGTCAGCATAAACTCGTTTGTGAGAGCCATCAACATTTTTGCTTGCTCCTGGTCCTCTCTTGTGCCCCCCTTATCTTGCTGTATAAATGTTTCTACCCACCTTTTTGTATTTTATGAATGGGAAATTAAAATCGCCGCAGAGTATTATATTAGGGGATCGAGAGTTTACAGACTTTATTAGGGTTCTGATATCATTAATGGCATCCGAAAATTTTTCATTTGGAGAGTTTGGAGGTCTATAGATGACTATCAGTACCACGTTTAGTTTCTCTATTTTCACTGCAAGGGTTTCCACGAAGCTGTTGGATTTATTTATTATCGTCTCTGTCATATGCCTCTCATGTATCAGGTTGTAACATAAATTCTGCTCGATTAGAAAACGGACAATAGATAATAGAATAACCTCAAGATAATGTGAAATAGTTTTAGAAATGTTGCAAAATACACGCGGCGACAGGTTCGCACAGGTTTCATCACGATACAGAATGATACAGAATGACTTAGGCTCGTGTGGGATTAGGCTAATGAATATTTTCTCTGGTGTTTTTCATACAGTTACAACGCCACCCCTACGATATTACAGTAATTGAAAAGACATGGAGCCCACGAAAGAGCATATTCGACATGTGATGCTGTATGAGTTCCATAAAGGATCTAACGCTAGCGAATCCGCAAAAAACATTCAAAGAGTTTATGGAAATGATGGTTGTTGTGAGCGAATGGATGTGTAGGAGATAGTTTGAGAAGTTCAGAAATGGAGACTTCAGTCTGAAAGATTACACTGTACAACAGTGAAAAAAAAATGGAAATGAGATCGTCATTTTTATGGCTAATTATATGAGTAGATTGCGAAAATAACACTCATTTATTTGTATCACCCACCGATTTTATGAAAATGACCCTATTTCATTGTATCATTTTGAGAACCACTGGTTCTCTGAACGCATCTTTTACATTTTGTTCAGTCATGCATATGCTGTGGTGGTGGTGTTCGGCTCTGTGTTTCCACTTTGATTTTATGAAAAATTTCTTTCATCAATCATTTAAAGTAAAATTGTCAGCCATATTTTATCATAAATCGGTGTTATAAGTGAGTATTATTGAATAACAGCTATCAAATTATGTATATTTCACCGACAACGTCTATATTGTGTGAAATTGCAAAATGATCTATCATTTTCTTATTTTACAGGTTTTTATTGATGTTATGCTACAATGCCTAGAGAGTCAAAAATTCGCCAGACAGTTTTTGTTATGTTTGTGGGACATTAACGTTAAAACAGTATAAAAGGAAGTTGATTTCTCATGTGAAAAAGCTTTATGAATTATACTTCGCATGCAAAGTTGGTGATCAGGACAAGCACTGGGCGCCTCATATCTGCTGTGTGAGATGTACAAGCTCGTTATCTGCATGGTTCAAAGGCACCGGTCCTGGTCTGGGATTCGGTGTCCTAATGGTATGAGAGCCGCTGGACCATTCAAGTGATTGCTATTTCTGCTTAACGAACATCGCAGCTTTGAATCTTTTATTTTCCTGAATATACGTCAAATTTGGTGTTTTTAGCACATTTTAGCATATCCTGCTCTGCATAATGTATTACACAATTATGCTATCTTAAGTAGTCAACAATGTCTACTGTCTCACATTACAGGTTGCAACAGAAAAGGGAAAAAGGCTATAGTCTACCCAAATCTTCGTTCTGCTATGCGTCCTGTGGAACATTCTACAGATATACCCATCCCTCGTCCTCCAGCTGAAATGCCGACCGATAACACAGACTCTGACAAATCGGAATCAGACGGCGAATGCTATGAAGCTCAAGTCGAGTCCAAGAAAGAACAACATCTCATCACGCAGCCTGAACTCAATGATTTGGTCCGTGATTTAATACTTACCAAGCAACAAAGTGAACTGCTGGCCTCACGTTTACAAGAATGGAATCTGCTGGCGGAAGACGTACGAATTACAGCATTCCGAAAGCGCTCCTTGGATTTGCAGGAATATTTCACAATGAAGAACAATCTTTGTTATTGCATTGATATACATGGTCTGTTCGATGCTCTGGGTTTGTGCTATGAACCGAATCAGTGGAGATTGTTCATTGATGCATCTCTGTAGTGTTAAGGGTGTACTGCTACACAATGGGAACACAATGCCTTCTGTTCCGATCGCTCATTCAGTCGCCTTGAGAGAAACGTATGACAACGTTGCTTTTATTCTGGACTGTATAAAATACAATGAACATGAATGGCTTATCTGCGCAGATTTGAAGGTTGTGGCTATTCTCAATGGATTGTAAACTGGCTATACGAAATACATGTGTTTCCTATGCAAGTGGGATAGCCGAGCAAGGTCTGAACACTACACACGCTCAGTATGGCCGCCGCGAGACAATTCCTCACCTGGATCTCACAATGTTATTCACGAACCACTAGTACGAAAGGAAAAGGTTATCTTGCCGCCACTTCACATAAAGCCTGCCTTCAAATATCTAAAGGAAAAATTCTCAAAAATAAGTGATGCCAAGATTAAAGAAGGCATATTCGTCGGCCCTCAAATTCGCCAACTCATGCTAGACGAACACTTTGAAGCGGTGATGGATGAGGTTGAGTTGGCAACCTGGCGTGCATTCAAAAACGTGTGCAGCGGTCTACTAGGAAAGACTAAATACGACAACTATGCTGCACTTGTGGATCAACTTATCAACTCATACCAACGTCTCGGATGTAAGATGTCATGAAAATTCATATTTTGCATTCACATCTCTCATTCTTTCCGGAAAACGCATCTGCTGTTAGCGACGAACACGGGGAGAGATTCCACCAAGATATAGCCACAATGGAGAGCCGATACAAAGGGAAGTGAAGTCCTGCTATGCTGGCCGATTTCTGCTGGAATTTAAAGCGTGACCAACCAGAAGCATCACACAAACGCCAGCATAAATACAAATAATGAGTTGAAAACAGTATAATACGAGAGTTTTATGTTAATTTTGTGCATATATGTTGAAGTATAGCAATAATTAAACTGTTCCATATGATAAAGCCTATCTGTTTATCAATATATTCTTATTTTTTGTATGAAGATTTTAAGCAGTCATTACAAAAAAACGTGACGTGATAGAAAAAAACTATTTTCAGATTTCGAATCAGCACACTCGAAATATTAAGAATGACTGAATGTTATTCCCGTTTTTTTTCTGAACCGAAAATTTGTTGTGCAGTGTTATCAACGAACAGGACGACCAAATGAGTTAGATGAAGTGTTGCTGAAAGCAACAGTGGAGGAAAACCTAAAGGTAACTGTAAGAGAACTTGGCTTGCAACTCGGCGTTAGCCATATGACCATTCATCGTCATTTGAAGCTGTTAGGAAAAGTAGTGGAAAATGGGTTCCGCATGATTTGTCACAAGCGAATCTTCAACATCGAATCGATATTTGCACATCACTGCATTCTCGGCAACTGCAGGCACCGTTTTTGAATCGGATCGTCACTGGGGACGAAAAATGGGTCCTCTATAACAATATTAAGCGTCGACATCAGTGGCTTAGCCGTGAAACAAAGCCTGAACCTCAGCCAAAGAATGGGCCCCATCCAAAGAAAATTTTGCTATGCGTTTGGTTTGGTGGGATATACAAGGAATTATTCATTTTGAGCTTCTGCCAGATAACCAAACAATCACAGCTGAAGTCTACTGCCAACAACTCCAACGACTGAAGATGGCATTACAAGAAAAATGTCCTGCATTAATTAATCGTAGAGGTGTTCTATTCCACCAGGATAACGCGCACCCTCACACTGCTCGAATCACCACTGCCCAATTGGAAGGAAAAAATGCCTCAGCCACCTTATTCTCCGGACATCGCACCTTCAGACTACCATTTATTCAGAAGTCTGCAACACCACCTAGATGGACAAAAGTTGCAATCCAGGGAAGCTATCGAAAACGAAGTGATCGTTTTTTTTTAACTCGAAACCAAGGGATTTCTTCGAACGTGGCATAAAAAATCTTTTCTACAAGTGGGAGGAGTTATACAAAAAGAAGGGAATTATATTGATGATTAATTTTTTATTGTCATTTAATTTTTGTTGTGAAAATCGCCGCAGAGTATTATATTAGGGGATCATTAATGGCATCCGAAAATGTTTCATTTGGAGTTTGTCATTTAATTTTTGTTCTGAATGAACTAAAAAATCGAGCAGAATATATGTTACAACCTTATATATAAATAGCACATCCACCTTTACGTCTCGCTGTTCTGTCCGCTCTTAGTAAGTTGAATCCATCGATATGCAATTCTTTCTTGTCGATACAGTGTTTGCAGTTTCCTTGACAATCTTTAAGATGTATTTCTGTGAGGCATGCGATGTCCGCCCTAGTTTCATCCATAAAACCTTTCAGGTACGAAACTTTGTTTAGAGAATTGTTCGGTTTTATTCCTTGAATATTTGCCAGGACAATGTTTATGTTCTTTGTTTTGCATTGCCCCTTGTACATTTTAAGTTCGTTGTCTTTTGGTCTCGCGTGTTTTGTGGCCTTGTGGTCCTCCGAGATGGATCCATTCCCGCCTACCTGTTCTGCTAGCTTCTTGCCATGTAGTGGTCCGGCTCGAGGGTTCCCAGCTGTGTCAGTTGTATGAGACTTAGCAGCCGTATTGTGTCCGAGATGTTGAAAAAATTTGTGTGCTATTTGTGTTTTGTTTGTTATTTAGGTACATATTTTTTTTTCTCACATTCCTTCTGTTGTCATTTGAAACTTGTCCTTTGAACTTGTCGGGAGATGATGGTAGTAGCATTTTTTCTCCCGTACTGGCAGGTTCCATATGTTGCGTAGGACTTGCAAATGACTGGATGGTAGAATTTGCATTTTCCACCAAATTTGCAGTGACCATTATTGTAAAAGTAGTTGCACACAGGAGGGTGTTCGTAAATATCATACATTCTCCTCCCTTATATCTGCAAATTCCTTTCACATAGTATTTACATATAGTTTCTTCCCCATTATTACTTGGGGCCTTTGTTTTTGGTGGTTTCAGTATAATTTCTTTATCGTCTACTTGTTTTTTCCTACTACTGCTAATGCCCTTTGTTTGAAATCTTTGGATTTGGTTTTGTGCCTCTGTTTCCTCTGTTGGTGTTTCTTTTATTTCTATTTTTTTCTGCTTTTTCTTTTTTTTCCCTGTTCGTTTTTCGCCGTTTCCTCTCGTATTATCTTCCTTCTTTCTATTTTTTCTCTCTGTTCGCTATTCATAAACTCCTCTTTTGCCTTTTCCTCATAGTTTCGTTCTGCTTTAAAAACCGTAAACGAGTTTATTTCGATATGCAGCTTTTGCAGAACTTGATTCCGTTCAATTGTTTAGCGCCTGTTATAAGAGAGATTTCTTCGTCGCTCCATCTCAGGCATTGAAATTCGACTAAGGTCTGACAAAGATCGCAACGAAATGCCTTTGATTCATCTATTTCTTTGTTACAGTATCCACAGGGTTGTATGAATTGATTTGCCATTGCCATGTTTCTAATGGTATGTAAATGGTTGTGCACGAAATATTAACTCAAAATGATAATTTATTAGCTAATTTATTAAGTGAGGTATTTGATTTGACTTTAGAAATGAGTGAGGGAAAGATTTCCGTTATTCCAATGGGGTGGGGGATGGGGAATGCAGCACGCTGTAGATTCTCACTGATTGGTGCCCTGAAGTGTACCGTGAGGGATAACAGAGATATTGCCTTTCGATGAGTATATATATATATATATATATATATATAGTGATGTAGCGGTTGTCATTTTTTCATAGCTCTGCGGTTGCGGAGCTTACAAATAGAGCTCCGCGCGGTTGCGGTTTATGTACCCTATAACATCATAATATTACCAAGAATAAACAACACAATTAAAATACGTGTTTTAGCACACTTTTCACAGTCTACAATATAATGACTATAATCTAAACTGTAAAAATTGTGTTTCCAGGATGCGGACGAGGACCCAACGCGTTTTGTATCTCACCAACCACTTTCCCCAACCACCGCCCATTCGAAAGTGGCGTATATAATTATAATATATGTGTATATATAATATATATACACAATGCATATATGCACATCCCACATTATGCAAAACGCATTACACAAGTGGATACTGCAAATTTGATAAGAAATGCATGTTCCACCATCTTACGGTCTGCAACACTATGAAAGATATGGGAGTTGCAAATACGAAAAAAATGCCGATACCACCACCCTCAAAGGAACGCAACGAGTAAACAGAAAAAACGATCATCAAAAAGAGTGCCAATTTTTTAGACGCAGCCAACACATTTCAGCTGCTAAATACTATCCAGCAATTACAAAACCAGATGACAAATATAAATATAGGAATCCGAGAGCCGGACAGAAGGTACGAACAAAGGCACTTCATGCGTTATCGGGACAACAGGTACCGACAAAGATAAAAAGAGGTAAATTCTCGGAGGACACAAGGCAACGAAACCCGCACCCCCATTGGAAAACAAATCGGAACCACCTGTATGCGAAAAAGAAAGAGAAAAAATAAAAATAATCCTAGCCAACATACAGGCCTTAAATCAAACCATTCCACGAACAAAGTTCAAAGTTGCAGGCACATAGCAGAAATGGCTATAAGTACCTCAAACAACTACGTAGAATGTGTAGCAGCAAAAATTGAAAAATTAAATATGGTACTAATTGTAATGTACAAAACCCCAAACACGCCAACCTCAAAATTTTCAGATTCCATGACAGAGGTAAGAAACTTGATAAAAGATCTACACTCTCCAACCCCCAATATTTTTCTCTGTGGTGATTTTAATTTCCCATTCATGAAATATAAAAGGATGGGAAAAAATATATGTATACACCAGGACAAGGAGTCACACGACAAGACCAGGAGCAGGTAAAAATGCTACTAGCTCTAGCTGATGAATTTATGTTAACGCAAGAAATAACAGTAAACACAAGAAAAAACAACTGCCTAGATTTGGTGTTCACAAACAACAGTAATCTAATTGATAATAATGTAGAAATATCCCCAACTATGATATCGGACCACAACATCATTGAAATAACAACTAATATAAGGCAACAGGAAAGGAAAGAACACGCACAACAGAAAGAAGCAAATTCGAAATTTTTAATTTTCACTGCAAAGTATAAACTGGGAAGATGTGACATCCAGCATGGAAGTAATAGATTAGAAAACCATTTCGAGGCCAAGACAACGGAGGAGATGCTAATGACGTTAGAGGAGAAGACGTTAGAAATTGTCGAAAAACATGTCCCAAAGATACAACAAAGAGCAAAGAGAAGCAGGTTCGAAAGACAAAAGAGGGCATTGTTTCGAAAGAGAAAAAGAGTGACTGCAAAATTAAGTAATTGTAAAGATAACATCAGAAAAATATTAAATGATAAACTGCAAAGTATCGATGTCGTTATACAGGAACTAATCGAGAAGCATACAGAAAAAGAGACGACGACGCTATAGAAGCGATAAAGGCTAACTCAAAGTACTTCTATAATTTCGCAAAAAGAAAGTCGAAAAACTATGCGACTATCGGACCTTTAAAAATTAGAACAGTGATTTATCTGATGATCTGACAGAAGTATCTGAAATATTAAGAGCTCAGTACGAATCATCTTTCAGTATCCCAAAAACTGACAAATTGATATGCGATAGATATGCGATATATTACACAAGCATAGGGAAACTAAAAACACACTCAGCGGCAGGACCGGATAAATGGAATGCCACACTGATCAAAAACTGCAAGAATGCAATCGCTGAGCCCCTATACTGGATATGGAGACAATCACTAGACACGGGAGAAATACCGGGCATCCTGAAGAGCGCGAAATAGTCCCAATATATAAAGGAGGAGATCGATCCGAGGCCAAAAACTATAGGCCAGTATCGCTTACATCCCATCTCACTAAAATATTTGAAAGAATAGTTGGACAGAAAATCTATGAGTTTTTGGAAACTCAGAAAAAATTCAATGATAACCAACACGGGTTTCGGTCAGGCAGATCATGCCTATCACAACTAATGGAAAACTACAACAACATTATTGATTCACTTGAAAGTAATGAAAACTATGATGTACTATATACAGACTTTGCTAAAGCGTTCGACAAGTGTGACCACGGAATCATAATACATAAACTGAAATATATGGCAATAACAGGAAAAGTAGGAAATGGATATATAATTTCCTTAGTGAGTGGCGGTACAAGGAGTATCTTCTTCAGAATCAGAGGTCCTCAGCTCAGTACCACAAGGAACAGTATGAGCTCCACTTCTCTTCATAATCATGCTAACTGACATAGATGAGGACGTTACCAGAGACATCACAGTAACATCCTTTGCGGATGACACAAAGATCAGTAGAAAAATAAGAAACCCAGAAGACATAGGATCTCTACAAACCGACATAAACAGAATCTACAAGTGGACGGAAGACAACAATATGAAGTTTAACACCGAGAAATTTCATCTATTACGGTACGGAAAAAGAGAAGACCTAAAATCCATGGAATATTATACCCCAATGGAGAGGAAATTCAGAGAAATTCCAGAGCAAAAGATTCAGGGGTTGTAATGACAGATGATGCGAAATTTTAAACACAAAATAAGATAGCAGTAAACAGAGCAAAGAGAATAACGGGTCAGATATTGAGAACCTTTAAACGAAGGGATAGGAATGTAATGATTCCTCTACTGAAAACCCTGATAATACCCAAATTGGAATACTGGTCGGTCCTAACATCCCCATAAAAAAAGAAGACATTAGACAGCTGGAAGGGATCCAGAGAAGCTTCACAGCCAAGATCAATGGGTGCAAAGAACTAAATTACTGGGAAAGGTTACGCGAACTAGACCTATATTCACTGGAAAGGAGAAGAGAGAGATACACCATTATTTACACTTGGAAAATAATGGAGAAACTAGTCCCTAATCTTACTCTGAACCCTATAACTCCCCAAACAACGATGGAAAGTAGAAACGGTAGACTGTGTCGTATTCCCAAATTGAAGGCGAGACAGGGAACATCCTTAACCCTGAAAGAAAATAGTTTTGTCGTGAGAGGACCAAAACTGTTTAATCAGTTGCCCAAAGACCTAAGAAACACGAAGGGAGTTGCAGTGGAAATCTTCAAAAGAAGACTAGATGCCTGGCTCAGAACAATCCCCGATGAGCCGGGCGTACCTGGCTATGTGAGGTGGAGAGCGCAAGAATCCAACTCACTACTCACCAGGCCAACTCGAGAGGAGTGGCAACAAGCTTGACCTTCGCGAAATGAGAAATCATCGCGCGAAACCTTTGTAAGGTTGTAAGGTAAGGTACACACTATTTAATCCTTATATTTAAATTGAATTGCTGGGAGACTGTATTTCAAAAATAAAAGTTTTTCAGGTTTGTCCCCCTTCAGCCAATTCCTTTTTTCATCGTAGATGATCCCTGCTCCACTAAATATTAGTCATCCCATAAGTAATGCGGCATTTTTTAATTTTTTTTTTTCCATGTTTATCATTATTTTACGGATAGAAATAATCGAAAGCAGGTTTATTTTTATACTAGCCTAGTCTACTAAACTCGAAGCCTTGGTACCTGTATGGCTTAGCCTAACCCAAGGCTTACATTTTGACATACCTTAGTCGTCATTTTCTGAGCTATTAATTTTGTATTATTATTGTTAATTTAATGTGCCCTTATCGTTAAATGATGAATATTATGGAAGTGTCAAAAGAGCACATTCGCAACGTTATGCTTTGGGAGTTTAGAAAAGGCAACAATGCTAAGTTAACAGCAGAAAGTTTGTGTCAAGTATACGGTGAAGGAACAATTATGTGAGCCAGTACCAAAGATGGTTTCAGAATTTTCGCTCGGGAAACGTTAGTCTCAAAGATGAACCCCGTTCAGGACGACCAGTGGAATTTGATCAAGATCTTTTAAAAATAACAGTGGAAGAAAATCCGATTGTAACTGTTGAAGAATTGGCTGAAAAACTGCATTCAACTCATTCCACTTTGCATCGTCATTTAAAGGAGATAGGCAAGGTTTCACGATTGGGGCAATGGGTTCCTCACGACCTGTCAGAGGTACACTCGCAACAAAGAATCAACATTTGTTCCTCTCTCCTTTCTCGGCTAAAAAGTGAACCATTTTTTAGTAGGATTGTTACAGGAGACGAAAAGTGGGTTCTGTACAACAATATTAAACGTTCTAGACAATGGATTAGTCCTGGGGAAAAACCAATACCACAGCCGAAACAGGGGCCTCATCCACGGAAGATTCTCTTGTGCGTTTGGTGGATATGAATGGCATAATCCATTTTGAACTTCTTACCCAAATCAGACTATCACCAAAGATGTTTACTGTGCTCAGTTGGACCGTTTAAATGCAGAACTTGAAGAAAAAAGGCCAGCATTAATCAATAGAGAAGAGTGCTCTTTCATCAAGACAACGCACGACCTCATATCGCAAGAGATACCATACAAAAGCTTAATAATTTCGATTGGGAACTAATGAGCCATCCTCCATACTCACCCGACTTAGCCCCATCAGACTACTATCTTTTTAGGAGTTTAGCGAATCACCTGAAGGGAATGAAGATGTCAACAACAGAAGAAGTCGAAACAACCTTAAAGAACTTTTTTAAATCAAAGTCAAACGATATTTACAAACATGGTATTGAAAAGTTAGTAGAAAGATGGAGACTAGTGGTAGAAACTGGTGGAAATTATATTACTTATTAAATTAATAAATAAATATTTATTTAAATATAAATAACTTCAGAGTTGTTTGATTTCTATCCGTAAAATAATGATAAAAATGGAAAAAAAAAATTTAAAAAATGCCGCATTACTTATGGGATGACCTAATAATTAATTGTTCACTAGGAAGGTTTGAGGGAGGACATCCAAGGACTTTTTTCCACTCTTGAGTGAAGGCATGAGGTATGACAGGAACAGCATTTGGCGACGTTTATAGCATTTATAGCCATTACACTAGCATTTATAGCATTTGGTTGCCCTAGTAAGAAGATATCATCAAACAATCGCAATAACCGCACTGATAAATGCGGTTGTGGAGCTGAGAATACGTGCGGTTGCGAACAACCGCTACATCACTAATATATATTATATATATATATATATATATATATATATATATATATATGCACACTGTTATAGTTACGGTACTAGAGATGTATATATCATATGGAAACTGAAAGTATACTGAATCTTTGACCTGAAACTTGAGCTTTACTTAAAACAATTATAAAAGTTTCAGATTAAAGGTATTTAGCACGGCAAGAAACATTTATATGAAAACAACTCTATGCACAGCTAATTCTTTCGCAGATAACTTTAATTCGTTATCTGTGCTATCTTCATTGCTGTTGATAAAGATTTTTTCTTATCTTGAACTCATTCAACGAAAAGAATTAACGAAAGATTAAAAGACTAAGAATCCAAATAGCGAATAAGAAAAGCATTGCTTTAATACTTACTGTAAAACTAAAACATGTTTATAGAAAAACTTTGTTTTCCTCTAGAAATCTATTGTATTAGGAGTGAGTTTTAGATTTTGGTAATTTATGCGTTTTTAATAAATTTTTAATAAAAATAAAGGAAACTCACTGGAGCGAAGCTACACACAAAACAACCACAACAGCTTCCCAAAGATAACTGACACCAGGACCGGCCCTAGCTTCTGAGGGGCCCTGTGCAAGATGGTTGGGGGCCCCCATTCCTTACACAACCCTCTCAGGGCCCCACATATGTTTCTGATTTTCTATGAGGACATCATCTTGATAAAAACAAACACCCAATATTATATATATATATATATTATACCGTGGCGCAAGGGTATTTGGCGCCCTAGGCAAGCTCTTTTATTTATATATATATATATATATATATATGAATAGAAACGACATAAGTGTTAAGGAACGTTTTCTGCACACGAGGAGGAGAGATAACGAATAAATGAAAAATTAGGCGAACCGCCCGGGAATCGAACCCAGGGCCTTCCAATTGCCGGTTGGACGCGCTACCATTATGCTACGGACCTCACTCAATCACAAATCGAAATTCTCCCACATAGGGCAGAAACCAATGCCCTGAGAGGGCACCCTCGCAAATCGTGAATATGCGCATATAACTGCAATGACCGCGCAGTATATAAATGAATAGAAAACGACATAAGTGTTAAGGAACGTTTCTGCACACGAGGAGGAGAGATAACGAATAAATGAAAAATGAGGCGAACCGCCCTGGAATCGAACCCAGGGCCTTCCAATTGCCGGTTGGACGCGCTACCATTATGCTACGGACCTCACTCAACCACAAATCGAAATTCTCCCACATAGGCATTGGTTTCTGCCCTATGTGGGAGAATTTCGATTTGTGATTGAGTGAGGTCCGTAGCATAATGGTAGCGCTTCCAACCGGCAATTGGAAGGCCCTGGGTTCGATTCCCGGGCGGTTCCCTCATTTTTCATTTATTCGTTATCTCTCCTCCTCGTGTGCAGAAACGTTCCTTAACACTTATGTCGTTTCTATTCATTTATATACTGCGCGGTCATTGCAGTTATATGCTATATATATATATATATATATATATATATATATATATATTTCAACTGCAAAGAACACGCAGTATAATTAACGTAAAGAACGACGCTTGACTAGAAGAACATTCCGCGCAAGATGAGGAGGGAGAACGAACAAATGAAAAAATGAGGTAACCACCCGGGAATCGAACCCAGGATCTTCCGATTGCCGCTTCCAACCGGCAATCGGAAGATCCTGGGTTCGATTCCCGGGTGGTTACCTCATTTTTTCATTTGTTCGTTCTCCCTCCTCATCTTGCGCGGAATGTTCTTCTATACAAGCGTCGTTCTTTACGATATATATATATATATATATATATATATATATATATATATATATATATATATATAGTATATCTTTCACAAATATATAACAGGAAGGTAAATCAGTATCAGTGTTCCTCTTTTATTATTTAAAGAATTACAAATATTCAAAATTACAACATAGAGTATAAATTTGAAATGATTTTAATGTGGAGAAAATAATAAGCAATGGCAGGAAATAAAATTGACAATTGTAAATATAGTTTGATAAAATGATAAATAAGAGAACAAGAAGAAATACAGGAAAATTGTTGAAGCCAACTGCAACCATGATTAGAAAGATTAACAAAAAACATCAATGTTTGTCAAATCATAAATACCAGTACTCTGAAGTGCTTATAATCTGTACCGCCTTTATTTTCTCGAGGCAAAATCTTCAATAACACTATCATAAGACAGCTGCCTGCTAATCTCTTGATTAATACTGATGATAGCGAGTCCACTGAGGCGATCTTGTGCCATTGTGGATCTGAGATAGGTCTTTATGAGCTTTAGTTTTGAAAAGCTTCTTTCTGCTGATGCCACTGTCACTGGGAGAGTGCAAGCAATCCGAAGTGCTATCCAAAGAGTGGGATAGATTTCTTTCAACTGCTTTTGATAGGAGTCCAAGTGCTGTCATGTTGTCTTTCAACTCTTTCGGCAAATTTGGAAGGTTCCCAATTACAGTAGCCAGATCTCTCCCATCAATATCAGCTTCCTCTCCACAGCTTAATGTCTTCCCAAGTTCTTCACACTCCTCTGTCACTGCTTCATTGATCATATTTGGAAAGTTAAGCAACACTCCAAACTTACTTCTCACTTCCCCTAGTGTTTTGAATCTGTCATCTAAAGATCCAATGGTTGAGTCGACCACCACATTTAAAAACGTGACTTTCACCCTCTTCATTGCATCGTTTATGGGTTCATCTGGAGATTCATAAGCAAAGTGTGGCTTTGTGCTTCTTATCCTCTTCTCTTTGAGGACAGCCTCCACATGCATATCTTCGCATAACTCTTTTGCAGTGGCTTGTGCTCCAGCAAAACCATTATCGCTGTATGTTATGAAAAATGGTTTAGTCTTCTCTAGGCGGTTAACTGCCACGTCCAGTTGTATCTCGGCAGATTGTAGGAGCTTGCTGACACTGTTGATTTTGGAAAGGATATCATACCATACTACAGTGCAAATCTGAAATCTAAATGACCCCACTTCGTCTGCCAAAGATTGTACCTCAATTTTTGTTGTAGCATCTGTTGTCTTTTCTCTGACCTCTAATTGATGGGGGCCCTGTGCAGCCGCACAGGCCGCACATACCTGGGGCCGGCCCTGACTGACACCACTTCGTTAAGATGAATGAGTATCACGCTATTAATAAAAAAGAAAATATAAACAAAGTCAGTGAAACTACAGTATTATAAAAGTTGCTTTGAATTAGTTGAAGAATAGGATTTATAGTACAATTTAACAGAGAAAGTTCTCTGGACTGTTATCAAGCCAACAGAATTCATGGTGACCTAATAATAAAGGACTCATCAATGATCCGGCGCAAATAAGGAAAAAAATTAAGAACTACCCCAAAAACACTCGAATCATCTGAAGATCAAGGCCCCCAGCCATCTGTAGTTATCTTTCGCAGAGGAACTTAGTCCGAGAGTGCTCATCTTTCATAGCGTTTTCATATGATTCTTACAATTTATATATCTTATATATCTTTATGTAATTATGATTGGCATTAAGTATGATATACCAGGGCTTCTCAAACTTTTTTCACTTGCGACCCCTTTGGATCAGACAAATTTTTTCGCGACCCTTCACTCAATGCCATAAAAGCAATAGGTACTAACACTGTATATTTATGAAAAAAATAATATTTTCAAATGTTTCTGCGACCCCCAATAATATTTACGCCACCCCTAGTTTGAGAAGCGTGGTGATATACTGTATAGTGTATATGGTATGCATTTTTCATACACTTTATTATGGTGTCAGGCGTAACATTGTTTCCGAACACACTTCTTCTGTTTCTAAATTGCCCAGACAAAAAATAAATTTTGTATAAAATAGCAGTACGCGCTATAATTATGTGTATACGGTAGTAAGGGTATATAATATACTGTACATGTAAGTATAATAACATGCGTTTGGGTTTTAAAACTATATTATCAAGGTGTGAAAAACATATTCACAACCATAGAGTACCATATAAAATAAATAAAAAGGAATCGAGTTAATTTTTCACTGCAATATATTACCATTTTATCATATTATTGACATGGAGGGGCCAAAATGGGCCCAGCGAAGAAAGCATCACACTCCGCCACTGAACCGTACATCGATTTCATAGAGAGACTGAAATAAAACGTGCAGTACAGAGGTGGTCTCGTCTCCGTGTCGAAAAATCTCCTATGTGCTGCACATATAAATGAAAATGAAAATGAAAAGGTTTATTGGCAGACTATAGTCCATATGACAAATATATTAATACAATGACAGTTCACATACTAAGGATAGAAATATGTACAGTTGATTAGAAATAATACAGTAATATCGAAGTTAAGTGGAGCTACAGACAGACGTTTTCGTACCAAGAATTCCTTAGCTTAGAGAATAAATGGCAGGACTCATGGATAGCTTGGATAATCGGGTTGGTTGATTTTTTAATTCTTTGCATCAGACTGTATTGAGCAAGTCTTGTTACCTCTGCGAAGATCGGAACATTGCGGGTAGCAAACATTTGCGAAGCTGAGCATCTCGGGGGTAATTTATGTAAGTCTAAAACCTGTTGTACTGCAAATTTAGGGTTCTGTCAGAACCTTTTTTACAATTCACCCAGAGTTGCTCTGTAAATATTACTGCAGAAAGTACGAAAGAGAGTGTCTTCAGCTGCACTTGTACAGAACCGAAAGTTCCTTATAGTCATATTCGCTTTAGCACCAAGGCTTCGAGATTGTTTTCTTATATCCGAGTCAACACTCAAGGAGCCGGTAATAGTTTGACCCAAACACTTAAACTCTTGTACTTCCTCAGTTACTTCACCTTTCATTTTAAACCTAATATCAGCTGGCTGCTTACAGCTTTTAGGATGAAATTGCATAACCTTAGTTTTTGTGACATTAAAAAGAATATCATGTTTCTGCGAATACACTTCACAGACTTTTAGTAACCGATCCAAACCTTAAAAAGAGGGGCTTATTAACACCATATCATCGGCATAAACTAAGTTATTTATCCTTGTGTTATCTATACAACATCCCACTGTTGCCTCATTAAGTGAAGCAATTAATCCGTCACTATACACATTAAACAGCATAGGGGAGAGTTACGGTTTTGTAGTTTTCCATAACAATTATAATTACATATGTGTGTGTGTGTGTGTGTATATATTCCTCACAAAAGGGGTACAGGGACCCCGGAAATTTGCTTCTGTAGCCTTGTTTCTGCGCAACAACCTAGATTCGTTCGACATATTTCTTCAATGTGGAAATATATGCAATACTCCGACTCCCTGCGATTTTATTTCAGCTCATTTGAACCATTATTTCCAAGTTCTGACGCTGAAATCTTTTATTCTCTTAGAGTGAAATTTCATTCTGTACTTCTTACATTTCAAAATAAATAAGTAAATGATATACAAACGATTTTGGTTCAAAGCTTTAACAATTTTATTTATAGTGAATGACGAACAAACAGTTCAATTAACATTCGTAGTATGGGTGCAAAATGCTTGAGTGCAATGCAATTGCAAATGTTGCAAGAGCGCCACCCCAATCCCCCTTTGTTGCAAGGGGGAAACCTCTTTGGAGGAGAAGCTGGGACGGCCTCACACCCCCAAAGGGGCATACCTAACCTAAGAAAGAGGAAGAGGGGGGGCCTCTTTGGGGAGAAGGTGGGACGGCATCACCCCCCAAAGGGGCATACCTAACCTAAGAGAGAGAGAGAGGAGGAGGGGAACCGGAGGAGAGGGTCTTCGCGAGTCCTTCAGCCAAGCCGCCGCTCTCTTATAGGACCCCTAATCAGCCAGTTGGCTTAGAAGGCTGAGTTGCCAGATTCGCTACTTAGTTATTTAAACCATATATTAATCAGCCAGTTGGCTTAGAAGGCTGAGATGCCACATAGCAATAGTTATTTAATTAAACCATATATTCTTCCGTCATCTGGCTTAGAAGGCTGAGTTGCCAGATAGCATTAATTATTTATTTAAAGCATATATTAATCAGCCAGTTGGCTTAGAGGGCTGAGTTGCCAGGTACCAATATCTGCTTAATTAAGCCATATATTCCTCCCTCATCTGGCTTAAAAGGCTGAGTTGTCAGATAGCAATAATTAAACCATATATTCTGACAGTTGGCTTAGAAGGCTGAATTGTCAGCTTCGTTACTTATTTATTTAAAGCATATATCCTGACTTTAAGCGAAGCGTATAATCAATTACATATTAGCACAAGAAAAATATACACAGTTATATTAACTATATTAAAAATATACAAAACGGTGCATTATCAATATATTAGTACAGGAAAAATATACAGTTATATTAAATATAGTGAAAATATACGATACGTATAATCATAGTACAGGAAAAAAAAATATATATATATATATATATAATTTAAACATTGTCTTTATGTTCTACGATGCAAAACGCGAAACTCACACGTAATAAAGCCATGTACACATGTCCGCCGCGCGTTAAATGAGGTTCGACCCCATCCCGACCTTCCGCGGTACCGTAGGTCTAAGGCGGGTGTAAGACAACTCGTACGAAATAAAAATAAATGAACAATTCGAACGAAAAAATAACTCCATAATGGTTGCCCGTAGGTTTAAGGTGGGGTAAAAAACTTGGAACAAAATAAAAAATAAATTAACAATTCGTACGGAAAAATAACTCCCTAATAACTCTCCATAGGTCTAAGGCGGGTGTAAAACAACTTGTACGAAATAAAAAATAAATAAACAATTCGTACGGAAAAAATAACTCCCTAATAACTCCCCGTAGGTCTAAGGCGGAATTTGAAGGACAAACAAAAACTCACCTGAAACTTTTTGAGCTAGTATATATTTTCCATCGGAATCAATAACACTGTCAACGTCCTACAAGCTTTTCAATGCCATGTTTATAAAATTCAGGCGGTTTTGATGCAAAAATGTACAAAGACTGGTGTGCAGGTCATCTAAAGAAGTATACTTTTTCTCGTCAAGATAGTTTTGCAGACTCCTGAAGAGATGATAATCTGAAGGCGCAAGGTCTGGAGAATATGGAGGATGTAGAAGTTTTTCCCACCCAAGCTCCTCAATTTTTGCAGAAGTGATCCGAGCGGTATGAGGACGTGCGTTGTCGTGGTGGAACACGATTCCTTTCCGATTAACCAAAGAAGGTCTTTTCTTTTAGTGCAGTGTTCAATCGATCCAATTGTTGACAGTAGACTTGAGCGGTGATTGTTTGGTTGTGTGGTAAGGTTTCAAAGTGTATTACACCACCTTTATCCCCCAAACACTAAGCAATACCTTCCGAGGGTGAAGATTTGGTTTTGGTTGGCTGTGGTGTCGCTGGTTCTCTGGCACAAACCCACTATCGACGGTGCTTAACATTCTGGTACAGTATCCACTTTTCATCACCAGTCACTAAACGGTGCAAAAACGGATCTTGGAGTTCACGGGAATGAAGAGCTGTGCTAATGTTTACCCGCACCCTCAGATTGTCGACCGACAATTCATGTGGCACCCATTTTCCTAACTTAGGCACTTTCCTGAGTTGTTGCAAATGTCGATAGATGGTGGACAGGGATGAATTGAGTTTCTGTGCCAATTCTTCAACAGTTGTTGAACAGTCTTCTTCAAGTGCGGCTAACAGCACGTCATCATCAAACTCAGTAGGGCGTCCAGAGTGTGCTACATCTGTCAAACAGCAGTCACCATTCCTAAACTTTTGAAACCATCTTTGACATTTCCTCACATACAGAATATCGTTGCCATAAACTTCCTGAATGTTTCGCGTTGCTTCACTAGCACTATTCCCTTTTTTGAACTCGTAAAGCATTATATGCCTGATATGCTCTTCTGATACCGCCATGTTTATGAGGGGTTCACATAAAGCAAAACACACGTCTTTACTAGTCAAGGTCTGTAAAGTATGTAGCGAAACACGATAGATCTCCTCTTAGATATAACCTTCGGAAAATTTATGCTTCAAGCGAGTAGGACTAGTTTAAACTTAATCTATCGTAAAAAACGACATTACTTATGGGATCACCTGATATTTGAGGGTAAAGGCTTTTTTCCCTGAAACCGTAGTTGTTGGTACATCACCGGTATGGTACGCAAGGCATTTTGAGTTAGTTCTTATCCTTGTATCTCTCTCTCAGGATATGATGAATTCCCTCCCTGACCCGAGTCCAGTGCTTCCTAGAGCTGGGCGGCTGTCTTCCCTGTATTTTATGTCACGGCGGCACAGAGGGTCATCCACCTCTGTGGAAAATTCATCATCCTAAAAGTGCATCTTTATGGCTATTCGCGACCGTACCATAAATAAAATGAATAAAATAAAATGAATAAAATGAATACCATGAATAAAATAAATAGTCAAGCTTCACAGTTGATTATGTCATTGTAAATTGCAAAACCTACGTATTTATTTCACTATTAATAAAGGTAAATTTTTTTTTAGGCGGTGTTACCTTTTTTGGTAGACATACCATATTATCTTAAGGAAATGCCTAATTCTTAACTCTTTAATTGTGTAAAACTTACTCCTTTGAGTACTACATATGTGCTGCTTACTGAAATGTTATCTATTAGGCCTACAATAGCGCCCTGAGGGGATAATTGGAAACCTATAAAATTCTTGCACCGAAGTCTGACGGATTGTTTGTGTAAAGAAACTGTCCGGTAAGAGCCCTAGCCGAACTGGCTAGTACGACCTGTTTAAAAGCGCTCTCAATTCTGGTATGTGAGTATTCTTTGACGTTTGTATGTAAAATATTTATATGCGTAAATTAAAGTTTATACAATATTAACAACATTATTGTTCTTTCACCGCAAACCGCTGCAACAGAACGGGTATACATATTTTACTCTACATGTGCATTAGTTATTAAATAAATAAATATGTAAAAGTATTACTAATAGTTTAAGCCTTGTATTACGATGTTAATGGACAATGTTAAACAACATTAGCGACTGTTTAGGCTAGGAGGGATCTCTCTTTCTTTAATAATTAACTTCGAGTTGTGGAGGTGGGTCATTTTCCCGAATATTCACGCTTCTATAGGATTAGGGACCTTTTCTTTTACGAATTTTACGTATTTCACCGCTTACATTATTGTTGGTGAAGATTTTTAATGCTTTCTATTGTTTTAGTATTAAATCTCTGTGGGGACTCATCATTACATATTACTTTTATAGTTGTAGTGGTTGTATTAGAATCATGCGTGTCCTTAACTCTAGAAATTGAATTGTGGTAGAATACGATTTAATTTAAATCACTTTTGCTCTTAATATACACAAATTTATTTCATCTTTTATATCGTCTTCGCCCTTTTCCACGTTTCACCGCTTGTTTCTCTCTTCAATTCAGAAACCCATATTATGTTTAAGTTATCGGGTTGTGAATTAGGGTCTAGGCGGTTTTAATTTATTCCTATTTGAATCGTGTGCGTATATTTCGTGTCATGCTACGACTAATTTTAGTATTCAAGTTTAGACTAGAGTCAGGCCTTTAATTACACGCTCGCATACTGAATATTCCAGCTATGTGTTGTGGCGCTTTAGCAGTACGTTATCATGTTGTGCAACATTTATCACAATCTCATGGTCCTTGATTGCACTGATTCTTTTGGCACTAAGTCAAAGAGGTCATTATACTTATTTGTTAGAGCCTTGGTATCTGTTTTCAGAGCATTTTTACCTATCCTATTGGACAAATTATGGGTATTGCATCGAACGTTAGATGATTGTGTACCCGCTACTTCAAGACCACTGCATGCAGTAGTCCTATAAACGCAACGGCGAATGTCATCACAAAATTTTGATTGATAATTTTATGTAACATTTCCTGCTAAGTAATGTGGTGATTAATCATATTGTCCTATCGGTTTTAGTACCATATATATATGGCTATATTGCGCCCGGTTAGGTTATGCTAGGTTATGTTAGAGTAGGCTAGGTTAGGTTATATTAGATATTATGAAAAGTTATACTCTTAACCAGGAAATTGTGTAGGGCCTCGAAAAGTGAACGTTTTAGAGTTCATTCTGACAATTAAAAATGACATAATAATAAACAAAAATGTAGCGTAAATAAATTTTTTTGTGATCATAAATTAATCGATGTAAGGTACAAGTAAAATTTTAGGCTAGAAGACAAAAATATTTGTCCTAGGGATCTAGAGAGATGGAAGGAATATTTGAAGGATTAAATATAAATTCGATAAAACTAGATTGGGCAAGTATAATTCATAATTAGCAGTAGTAGATTTTTTATGCAGGAAGAAGATGCCATGATGCATAAATGCCTCCCCTATATAGGAAGGAAAGCCCCGAAATCAAATAAAGTCTCCAAGGATCACGATGTCGACTTTATTTTATAAATTTTGAAAAGAGTGCTAAGTATGTAAAATGCAAGTAAGTGTGGTGAAAAATAAGGAAAGAAGTTTGTGTTTGGGGTCATGTTAGATTGACCTTCAGAGAAAAGAAGACGGTAATTGCGTATAATTCATTCTTAACACGTAAATGGTATACCTATGCTATTATTTTTATTACACCTTTCACTGTCCCATGTGTATTTATGGCAGATAATCCGATGCAAATATAGGGACGCCTCTGTTGTCCTTTAGTTAACCTTTGGTTAGCTTCCGCCCGAATTGTTCATTCTGACGAAGGTCAAGCTTTTCACTCCACCTTAGACCTACAGTATAACTTGGAAACCGATCCATTCCCCATCAACACCCCAACGTTTTAACCACTAGGACACCTAGGGTACCCATTTATCTACCAACCAATTGTGTGGAAGGATGAACAGCTGGGTTTTGCTGCGCTCCTGGGAAGACAGCCGCCCAGCTCTAGGAAGCACTGGCTCGGTCAGGGAGAGATTTCATCATATCCTGAGAGAGAGGTACAAGGATAAGAACTAACTCAAATGGCTAATTGCTATTTGACAACTCAACCTTCTAACCAAATATTCACAGCATTAAGGAGAGAGAGAGAGAGAAATAACGGGGTTTACATTGATATAAAATAAATTAAAGAATATTTATGAGAAATGACAGAGTTCTAAATATAAATCGGCCTCAACTTCAACTGTGCAAAACAGCTGTACCATTTTCTGGTCCCTCTTCACTGTTTACTACGAATTGATACTTCTACGCTGAGTCTTATTATTATCATTATTATATAAGCTGAGATGACAGTGTTCCTCTTTGTTTATTATCCTGTATTATTATTATTATTGATATTAGTTTATCATAATTTTTTTAAATTATAGTGATTTTTCTACAAATACGTGATTTTGGCTGTCAATTTATAAGATATATTATCCCCGTACAAATACTTAATTTTTAGTTTGTAAAAAGTATTATTTTGATTTTCTAAAAAAGTATAAAATACATGAATTTATTTAATCTGCAAAAGTGTACTAATGTTTCTCAGTTTCATAATTTTTGGCAAATTTATTCGATACCATTTCGAATCTGAGTTATGGTACGGTCGCGAATAGCCATAAAGATACACTTTTAGGATGATGAATTTTCCACAAAGGTGGATGACCCGCTGTGTCGCCGTGACACAAAATACAGGGAAGACAGCCGCCCAGCTCTAGGAAGCACTGGACTCGGGTCAGGGAGGGAATTCATCATATCCTGAGAGAAAGATACAAGGATAAGAACTAACTCAAAAAGCCTTGCGTACCATACCGGTGATGTACCAACAACCACGGTTTCAGGGAAAAAGCCTGTACTCTCAAATAATATCCGTGATTCGAACAGTGGGTGGATACCTTCTTCCTGTAAGCGAGGTGGAGGCTTTTAGGTCTGAGGTACGATTCCCGATAGTATTGGTAATAATAATAATAATAACACTGGAATGCATATGAAATTTTTTTGTCTGCTGTGAGGGTTTTTTCAACTCATATTATATAATTCGACCATGCTGAATTCGAAAATGACATTGGTTTTCCTCAATCAGGTCAGGTTTTTTCTCTATTGGCCATTTATTATAAGTCCAATTTTATCCCCAAATTTATTGATTTTTTTAGCTTAAACACTGTAGATACGAGTAATATTATAAGAACACTCGTGAAAAATGAAAACATTGTGTGAATAAATACTTTTATTCATACAATGAATATGGAAAAAGTTTATTGAGGAAGGAATGAAGTTTTTTTGGCTTTCCGTCTGTGTTTTTCTTCGGGCACGTCTCGCTTCAAACACCAGCAATAGTCCGCCAGCATATTGATATCCCAGTTTCCCTGGTACCTCTCTTCCATTATTTTGATATCTTGGTGAAATCGTTCACCCTGTTCCTCACTATAATCCCCGCAATTTTCAGGAAAATAGTCCAAGTGGGACCACAAAAAGTGCATTTTTATGGACATGCGGCGCGACCCATGAGCTTCGAAAGCTTCCATCAAGTTTTCGACAACGGACTCGTATTCTGGACTTCTACGCTTGCCAAGAAAATCAGTGACAACTGATTTGAATGCCTGCCAGGCATTCTTCTCAGTTAGAGTCATTGCGTTTTCGAACTGAGTATCCTTGATCAAAGTTCGAATTTGAGGACCATCAAAAACCCCAGCATTTAGTTTAGCATCAGATATATGAGGAAATTTACTCTCGAGATATCGGAATGCTGAACCCTCCTTATTCATTGATTTGATGAAATTTTTCATCAAGCCCAGCTTAATATGAAGTGGTGGGAGCAAAATTTTTGTTGGTGTACAAGGGGCACTGAAACGACATTATGCGACCCAGGTTCAAAATTCTCTCTGGATGCCCATTCACGCTGTGCATAGTGCTTCTCATCCGCTCGGCTATCCCATTTGCAGAGGAAACATGGGTATTTCGTGTATCCCCCTTGCATTCCCAATACAAATGCCACAATCTGAAAAAAAATGAAATATTTAAAGAATTTAGAGAATTTGTTCTATCAGATAAAAAAATCTATGCATTGGACTGTATCACTTCTGTGGGGAAGTTAAGTGTTCTTATACGCTCTCAAATAACCTTTGGAAAAACAACATAGTCAATAGCAATAGTTTACTTATGATATTAGTATTACCTTCAAATCTCCACAGATCCTCCAGTTATGTTGGTCGTATACGAGAGCATCCAGTAAAATTTTCATGTTATCGTAGCTCTCAGTAAGTTGTACGGAATGTGCTACAGGGACTGATGCAACCCTATTCCCAATGTTGAGAAGTACTGCTTTCAAACTTCGTTTAGACGAGTCTATAAATAGCCTCCATTCTGATGCGTTATATGGCAGGCCCAAGGATTCGATTAGCCCCTCAACATTGCAGCAGTACACTAAGGAAGAGGTATTTTCGTGCACTGCAAAAAACTTACGGAATTCTTCCTCTCGTTTCCTATACCAGGAGAATGTTGTTCCCGGAGCCAGCAAGTTGTCCTCTCGAAGTCGTGAGCCCAAGATCTCGGCAGCTAATTTGGAGTCCTAAATCCCTGGTAAGATCATTAAGTTTGGCCTGGTTGAGAGGCCTCGGCTCATTTGAAGCGGTATTTTGAGGTATATACGACTGGGACTGGTCATTGGCATTGGTCATTGATTCATGATCAGAATCATCGAAGTCCAGGGTTTGAGGTGGGTCGGGTATTGGAATTCCAGGACCATGGGGTACAGGTCTCATAGCAGAAGGAATGTCAGGGTATACAACAATGTGTTTATTCTTCTTGTTAACTCCTGAAAATAGAAACACAGAAACATGGATATAAAACTTGCATATGAAATAGAAGAAGCATTCAGACAGTGGCGGCTCGTGAGGGAAGGCTGCGGTCTGTAAGATATGAAATAGGTCGATGGAGTCTGTATATTTTCTTTCTTTTTCATTCATATTGTCCCTTCGGGGACAATATGAATGAAAAAGAAAGAAAATATACAATCATTGTATATGTAAATGTAACTTGTATAACAATATGTATATGTAAATGTATTTTCTATAACAATATGTATATGTAAATGTATGATTACCATTATGGTGAATATTATGCTATATATGGTGAATATTACATTATGGTGAATATTATGTCAAATTTCATACGAGGATTTCAAAATATTTAAGAAAAATAAATTTATAAGCCCACCTTGGAGGTTTGTCATGCAGAAATAGCAATCTGTCACGTGATCCTTTCCTTCTCTCCAAATCATGGGAACTCCAAAAGGCAAAGATTTCGCTCTGCCTTTGCTCCATCTTCTCAAATTTTCAATGCACGTCTTGCAGCACATATGAGGGGCGAAATTTTTGTCCTGGTCCCCTAGCTTAATTCCAAAGTATGCTCTATACATTGTCTTCACAAATTTAGTGATTTGGGACTGGTTATTTGGCATGGTAACCGTCCCACATATGTAGCAGAATCTATTGGGATCATTTTTACACGCTCTATTCATTATGAAATATTTTATCTATATTCCTGAAAAGTAAAAAAAGATATTATACAAGTGAAACAAGTGATGATAGATGTTACTGTTCCAATTCCGCTTTGACAAAATCACGAAAAATTATATTTTACGTATGAGGCCATAGCCGGATAACCTGAGCTGATTGAGAAAAACCGATTGCAGATTCGAAATCAGCAGGAAAAACCCTATAAGAATCACTTACAAAACCCTTGATAGCAAAATTGATGCATACCAATGTAATAATCCATGAGTTAGTACAATGTGTCGGGTCGTCTGGCCAGAGACTGTGGCAAAACTTTCTTTCTGTGTGTGTGTGTGTGTGATATATATCGTGTAAACGGGTGAAGACGATATAAAAGATGAAATGAATTTGTTGTTTCGGAAAATGTCCGAAACCCCGCAAGAATTCTCATTCATTTTACCCAAAAATATATAACTTGGTAGATCTTATATTATATATATTATATATATATATATATATATATATATATATATATATAAGCAAAGTGTTTTGTGAAATTATCATGCAAGGATATTGAAATTAAATTATTTGGAGTGGAAATCTTTTGAAGTTTATTAAACAAATATTTTTAGATTAAACGAAGGTGATTTTCAGTCCTGGTGCATGAATCTTCATGAGCATGATGCACCGTCTGTTTCCGATAGCGTAACTTTGTCTGTACCAAATCGTTATGACTGTCCTACGTTCTCAGTCTTCCTTTACACAAATTGTAGCTAGAATAACTCTCTCCTCCTCATCACTGTAAGTATATATATATATATAAATATATATATATGTAAACAACGACGCTTGTGTAGAAGAACGTTCGGCACAAGATGAGGAGGAAGAACGAACAAATGAAAAATGAGGTTACCAACCGGGAATCGAACCCTGGATCTTCCGATTGCCGGTCAGATATGCTATCCACTACACCATGGGCCTCGATTAATCAGAAATCGTAATTCTCCTACATACGAGCAGAAACCAATGCCCTGAGGGGGCACCCTCGCAAGCTGTACATATATATTCATTTTATCTGCAAACAACACACAGTATAATTAATGTAAAGAACGATGCTTGTGTAGAAGAACGTTCCGCACAAGATGAGGAGGAAGAACGAACAAATGAAAATTGATTAATCGAGGCCGATGGTGTAGTGGATAGCATATCTGACCGGCAATCGGAAGATCCCGGGTGGTAACCTCATTTTTAATTTGTTCGTTCTTCCTCCTCATCTTGTGCGGAACGTTCTTCTACACAAGCGTCGTTCTTTACATTAATTACACTGTGTGTTGTTTGCATTTAAAATGTATATATATATTATATATATATATATATTGTACCGATTCGTGGAAAAATTATGTTGACATTATTTTATTTTTCTGTGATAATCTTATTGGAAAATTTAGATCAAATATAGGTTTAAGATTTGAGAAACATCTGATTTAAAATTATCTTTAAACGTGGTTGACCCATGAAATCTTTGTTTACGCTCAGATTAGGAATATTAAATTTGTCTCCCTGTCAGAAATTCTTATCATGACGCAGACCTTGGGACAATCGCAAAGACAATAATGTCTGGCCATTTGGAAACCATCTATTTAAAAACTTATCTTGGAAAGTTAATATTCCGACGCATGTATAGGAATGTAATAACTACTTATTTTCAATTTATTTATTTTGCGAAATTGGTTTAAACAATTTGACTAAATAAAGAGTGATGTGTTTGTGGTTTTATTTATTCCAATATATATTATATATATATATATATATATATATATATATATAGAGAGAGAGAGAAGAGAGAGAGAGAGAGATGGACAGGCAGACAGATAGATAGATAGATGGATGGATAGATAGCTGATAGACAGGTAGATAGGTAGACATATGTATCATTGACACTCGGAACTGAAAAATACTGGAGCATGATTCTTCAGGAGCATGAGGCACCGCCTGTTTCCGATAGCTTAACTTTGTGCCATGTCATTATTATTATTATTATTATGTTGAGATAAAAAATATATATATATATATATATATATATATATATATATATATATATATATATATATATATATATATGTATGTATATATATATAATATTGTAGTGCCCAACCCGTTTATTTATTTATGGTACTGGACACCCTTTTAATTACGTTAATTCACTTCACTGACACCCTTTAAGTTGGGCGTACCCGTTAATTTTGTTCAAATTATTTCTTATTTTCGTCCAGGATGACTCGGCCTATCCAGACGGATGGCCCTTTAAATTGATAGGCGTAAATTCTTCGGCTTTCCAGAAGCCTACTTTGAATGTTAATTCACCCTCAGCTAACAAGAGAGGCCTATTGCAAGGAATCTAAAACAACATACGCCATCTTATAAAGTTTATTAAATGTTACTCGAAACAGTACATGAATTTAGAAATTTATTCTGAAGTAAATTTATCAATTTCCATACAATGCAATCAAATTTTAAATTCAAAGACAAAATTCACAGTTATCTGAATTTAAATCGTTTAAATTTACCAATTCTCCGTAAAATACAATTCAATTATAAATCCAAAGAAAAAGTTCACAGTTATCTGAATTTAAGTAATTTATATAGAGGGGCTTTATATTTTAGTGCAACAAAACAAATAACGAGAAATGAAGTGGTCGAAATCGACCATGATATTTGAAGAATTATTCTACTTACGCCTGCAGATGACAAATTGCTCTCAATTGTGCTGCGTACGGACCGCAGATTTACGGCCCGCAGATTTACGGCCCGCCCGAAAGCAAAACGACAACCTACCAAATAACGGGACTTACTTCCGAACCCAAATTGACGGGTTCAGTAAACTAGGGCCCAGACGTACCCCGTTTAGCATTTAATTGGAGCCAAATTAAATTAATGGAAAGTTCACAAAATTCTTGATCCGTTGGTTAACATTAATTAAGATGCAATCAAGTTCTCGGTTAAGGTCGCTAACAATAAAATTCTTATGCACAAGTTCCGCGTAAACGAATGAAATGCAATACAAGTTCTTAATTTCAATTTGGAGACAATTTATACTTTCAGTTCTAAATTTTCTTACACCACAAGTCTAAATGAGTTTATTTAGCCACAGTTAATTTCAAGGAGGACGACTACCAACTGACTTAACAATTTTCGAATTTACTTTACAATTTTGAAGGACCCCGCCTTCCAATGTTCTGAAAGCCTATCAAACCATTTGTTTTTCCCAAGACCGTCCCCCAGAAGGCTATTACCCATACAAGAGGGAAAGAAGGCGTCTTTACTACGTTTCCCAGGATCCTGGGCCCCCTGATTGGAGCTGGACCTGATTTCCGAGTATAGACCCCTCCTTCTTCCCAAAAATACATTTAAATATAGTTAACAGATTCGAAGTCCCAATTTTATGTGTTTCAATTTAGCAAGCGTCTTCGAATCTGCCTTACAAAAGTCGCACCATCCCGCGAAACGAATCCAAAAATTTTCGACCCAGCGAAAGAGGAACCCAACCATTTGCATATACATCCAAATCCGTTGGATTGCCCTTCCCGTTGGGGTCGGGTCTCGGTGATAAACCTCTGTCCCCACGTGGTTTGGCTTTATCCTTCCCTGAGAATCCGAATTAAGATATAACAAACGTTAAACAATCTGAAACACTTCTGATTTATTCGTTCATGAATGTTTATAAGCCAAACCACACTGCGTTCAGAGATGTACACAACGAAATCTTAAAACTAAAATTCCTGCACTTATTTTATAAAAGATTTCTGCATGCAAACTTCATGGTTACGACATCCCTCCCCTCCTTTAATTTTGCACTCCGATGCAAACTTTCTTAACTAGGGTCGGGTATTATCACTTTACTCACAATTTTCACAAAATTTTCCATTTACTTGTCCCCTTTATTGGGACACTAACACTGACACATTTTATTTGTCCCCTTTATTGGGACACTAACACTGACACATTTAGTTTTAGTCATCCTCGGGTTCTTCGTAGTGTACTCGAGGTCGGGGCCTAAGAGCATACGACGCTCAAACGGTGGCCCTGTGAAAGCAGCCTGTCTGCTTTCTCCGGGGGACCCTATTCCCATAAGGTCCCCGCGAGGAGGTAGTTCGGAAGCACCTGGCGGCTCCTGCCCGCCACTCGGTCCTGCCAGGGGGCAGGAGGTGCACTCCGGTTCACCTCCACGGGTCGATGTTCCTCCGTTCCCTGGGCGAAGCTCTCGGGGAGGAAGTAGCTCGGAGGCGCCCGGCGGATCCCCTTCCGCCACTCGGTCCTGCCAGCGGGCAAGAAGCGCACTCCGGTTCACTTCCCCTTGTTGATGTTTCTCCGGTGTCGAGGGCGGAGCTCCAGAGAGGAGGGGCGGTGGCCCTTCCCCCATCTCATCCCCTGCGCCGTCAGCCCCGCCTTGTCGCTCGACGTCCCATGGGGCCTCGATGCTGCGGCGGATGCGGTCTCGATGGATCACTATCTGATGTCCAGTGATCATGTGACGCAGGAGATAAGTGACTGGAGTCTTCTGTTCGATGATGATGTATGGACCCTCGTACCGGGGCTCCAACTTGCCTCTACCCGGTCGTGGGTAATCAATGTACACCAAGCCATGGGGCGCCTTCTCTTCGAACGGCTTCAATTCCTTGATTCCGTTAGCCTTCTCGTATCTCCGCATGAACTCTTCCACTCGGCGGTAGATTTCGCTCAGACTCCTCTTTCGGTCTTCGGCGTATTCCTCTGGGTTGTACGGGCTCACGCACGCCTCCTGTGGCATGCGAAATAGCTTTGAAGGTACGTTGGGGGTTCGCCCGTACATCAAGAAGAATGGAGAATATCCCGTGGCTCGGTGCACTCTGATGTTCAAGGACAACTCTACGGTGTCGAGGATTTTATCCCAGTCTCGTCCAGTTTTTCACAAAGTATGCGGAGTTTGATGCATAACTCTTTATTCAGACGTTCGATCTTCCCGTTGCTTTGGGGATGGTATGCGGCGGTCCGTTGGTGTTGTACTTCCCAAACCCTGAAGAGCTCCTGCAAGGTAGCGTTCCAGAACTCCTTACCTTGGTCGGATACTACCGCGGAAGGGGCGCCCAGTTTGCACAGTATCAAACGATGGAACTTGTCCGCCACCTCCCGGGCCGTCTTGTCCTTCAAAAATAGAGGTCCCGTAGGATTTCTGTAGTCCCTATAGCTCCCGGATGAATGCTCCCGACGTCAGTGTGGGCTTTCCAAATGAGCTGCTCTCCAACTTTTTAGGAACTACGATGACCTCTCTTCCGTTCGCATCGATGTAAACCAGCAGGTTCCTCACTAGTTTGACTCTCGACGGCTGGATGGGCTTGGTTACGGGCCAGCTGAAAGCCTTCCCTTCTTCGATGGCTGTTCGAATTGCCGCTATTTCAACGTCCTTCTGCTGGTGTTTGCTGATTACCTTGCGATCAATGATCGCTTTTTTTTTTTTTGGATATTGCGTTCACAAACTCCTTCGTCACTCCAGGCGGGCGGGACAACCAATCGGCCACTCTGTTGAGTTTGCCTTTCACGTACTCGATGAGAACGTCGTAGTCTTGCAATGTCATAACCGAACGCTCTAGTCTTCCATTGGGCTCTCGGTGTCCTTCCCTCAGAAGCCACTTCAACGGCTTATGGTCAGAACGGACGATGACACTCTGCCCAAATATAACATTGCTTCAATTCCTTTTTGTTAGTTGGCCTCTGGGAGTTTTTGATGGCCTCTTCTTTGGATTCCTGTGGCTTCACCCCGTTCCTGGTGACCACACGGCCTAAATACCCCACCTGGGACTGTAATAACTGACATTTTTCCAACTTTACTTTAAGTTGGCGGTGCGTAGGCTATCCAAGGCTCGTCGTACCCTCTCGTCATGTTCTTCTAAAGACCTTCCAAGGACAATGAGGTCATCCAAGTAAATCAGTACTTCCTTGTCCAGTTGCTCCCGCAAAATAAAATTTATTACTCTTTGGAACACTGGTGGACTATTGGACAACCCAAACGGGACCACCCTGAACTCGAAATGACCGCTTCCCGTGGAGGAGGCAGTTTTCGAGATGCTATCGTCGAGAATGGCCAACTGCCACTATCCCGAGCGTAAATCCATGCTCGAGAAGTAATGAGTCCCGTGCAGCTTGGCCAAGGTTTTAGATATTTGTCCTTGCTGCCGATGGTCCCAAGGTCTATAGTCTACACAAAGCCTCAGGGCCCTACGCTTCTTTTCTTCAATCGCTTCCACTCTGGACTCCTGTGGTCACTCTTCATTCCTAGTGATCACGTGGTCCTGGCACTCTACCTGTGACGGTAGTAGTTAATCTTTTCTTTCCCTCGTCGGTCTTCTTCCCTTTGAGAGCGACGGACATCGGTGAACATGCGTCTTGAGGTGTTTTCAATCTCTTCTTAGTCACTTGTGGAAATTTGACTCTTTCTCACCGTGACACTTGTTCCATTTTTTCTTTTCGGGCGAGGAATCAAACGGCTGTTCCGACTAACCTCCCCGTTCTCGTTGCCTCAACCACCATGCCGATGTCATCTTATCTTCAAGGTAATACTCTTTAGTCGTCACTTTTATTTCTCAAGAGTAACTTTACCGCCTCCTTGGAAAGTGTTAACTTCCCGTTGAGATTTCCGCTCTGTGATCCTTGCAAACCACGCTGAGCCTCACTGCACATTCATTGCAGCGGAGAGTAGACGTCCAGGGGAAACCATACCCCAAATTTTCTTCTCCGTCTATTCCTTTTTCATTTAACTTCCCTTTGGGATTCTGCTCGACAACTTCTCCAAGTATCCTCGAGCCTTCCCGCATATCCCATGCAGCGGAGAATAGACGTCCAGGGGAACTCATATCCCCATTTTTCACGATTACCAATGGAAACGACCAGGGGGAACGGCTATGCTGTATCACTCCTTGATCCAGCATTTCTGCTATTTGTCGCTTTACCTCCTCCTCGTGTGTAATAGGTATCCTGTAGGGTCGCCTAAAGATGGGAGGATGATCCTGGGTTTCCAACTTCATTGGCATCAGGTTATTATAACCCAATGGCTCGCCATCCATTGAGAAGACATCTGAATAATCCCTTAGCCACTCTTCGACGGTTTTCCTTTCTTTGTCGGAGAAGGATTTCCAACCAAGGACATAGGACTTGAGGCGTGTCACTCGTTCTTCGAAGTCCTTCTTCGATGCTTGACTTCCTTTCACCGTGACATTCGTTCCAATTTGGGGTGAGCGTCGACCGGCCGTGTCGACTACCCTCCCTATTAGCTCTGCCTCCGTCACTAGGCCCACGACGTCTCCTTTTTCGCCAAGTATTCTTCGTCATCCTGATTGATCATCAGTAACCTTATCTTCCCTGTGGGATCCTGCTCGGTAACATTTTTAAGTTTCCCCGAGCTTCACTGCACATCCCGTGCAGCGGAGAATAGACGTCCAAGGGAACTACGTCCCCGGGTTTCATTCTGACTTCTCGCGTCAGAATCACGGCGGCCACCTTTAGTTTTTCGTGCGGGATTGCCTCTACCAGAGTCACCCTCGCACTATCTTCACTGTCTACTCCCTTTCCTTGGATGGTTACTGTTTCATTCAGAGTGACTGTCCTCTTCCGGTGGTCTACCTGGGCTTCGTACCTTTGTTTCGTCTTCATATCCTCCGAAACAACACGCCTATAGTCAAGTCTTGCTGAGCCTCTGGAATTATACAGACACAAAAGAATTCTTCAACCCCCCTTCCCATAGTCAAACTTACTTCTACTCCCTTACATGAATGGGCGGGGCCGGTGCAACTGTGTACTGAGAAGTTGGCAACTGTCCAAAGAAGGCTCCCGATGTTCTTGTGCATAGCTTATGTCAATGTGACGGAAGCTCCACCATCGTCAGCGCGGTGGAAGCTTGTTGAGCGACGAGTACTGGTAGGGTGATCAGTCCTAGCCGACGGACTCGCCGCTACTTCCTCTGAAGCTATTCGGGAGGCTTCTCCTTCCAGTCCTGCGAAGGTTTGCTCGAGGGCACGCCTCTTCCCAATTTCGCATTTGCTGACAAATCTTGCACTGGCTCCGGCCACTTTCTTCCATTGTTTCCTCTTTGGAGTCGCTGTCTTCATTTGACTTGGTTTGTTTTCTCTTCTAGTTTCTCATGGGGTTGTAGTCACATTCTTGAGTTGTGTTATTCCTCCTGTGACCAGTGTCACAGTTCTTCCTTCTGGGCTCTCCTCTCTTGATGGACTTGGATCCGTCGTTCACCTCCATATCCTTGATGTTGTCCTCCTTCGTGGCTGTTCTTTCTTCTGGATGTCGTGAGTTGTAGTCCCAGGATGTGGGAGGATTTTGCAGTTTCTGCAGTCTTCGGCTTCTGTCATGTGGCGTTTCTTCGCTTAGGACCTCTTCATCTCTTAGTCCTAAGCTTGGGTTGTTTACCGAAAACTGGGTTGATTCCATCCAATAGTCCCGAAAGGATGTTCCTTTGATGCAATTACAAGCATACTCCGGCATAACGGTCTTCAACGCGTCCTTAGGTATGCCCACTTTAATATGTCTCCTTATGGGATTAGCCTGAACCAAGGCATTACCAGAACTTAATAATCTTGGGGCAATTATGTTGAGTGGCTCACCTTTTTCCTTCCTGACGGCGTTTGGGCTGGTTCCTGGGTTCTCTTGTGCCCGTTCGCCCATAAACTTCGGCGAACTTTCTTCCACTGTGTCCAAAAGTCGTTTGCTCATGACCCCTTACTGCCTGTTCACGTTGCAAAGGTAAGCTAGTACTCTTTAATACCTGTACGACGGTTTCTATATTCTTCTGCCGGTCTTCGTCGGTGCGGTGTTTCTCGTATCTTGTGGTGTGTGCACTTCTGCAAGGGTTTCTTTGGATGTCTTCTGGTTCTCTGGTCTCCACCCAACCTTTCCTGCGTCGAAAGTTCTTCTTCTGTAACGGGAGGAACTAGAGAGATTCTTCGGGGACGAACCCCCGACCTTCGGTTGTCCCAATACTCCAGCTGCGGAGTAATCATTACATGTCTTCCAGTTTCGACCCTCTTCGGTTTATTTCTTCTCTAATTCCTTGCATTCCTTTAATAACCGAATAATGTTGGCAAAATTTATCCTTTTTAAATTTTCCAAACTTTCTATACTTATTTCGTTTAAGTTCATTGGTTCGGAATCACTCATGTCACGTGTACTTTCTCCTTCATTCGTTATTTCCCCGCTCTTTACCGACATCGCGAAACTTGTTTATTTATTTTGATTTCAAAACCTTTAAACTGTAATCACTGTTGCGACACTTTTTACTGTTCCAATTATTTCAAAGAATTACTGTTCCAAATACTTTCTACGTTCGTGCTTTACTGTCACGCAAATTTACTTTAACAAAAAGTTACACTCTTGCTACCAATACCTTGCAATAGGATCCCACTTCTGACACCATTTATGTAGTGCCAAACCCGTTTATTTATTTATGGTACTGGACACCCTTTTAATTACGTTAATTCACTTCACTGACACCCTTTAAGTTGGGCGTACCCTTTAATTCTATTTCAAATATTTCTTATTTTTGTCCAGGATGACTCGGCCTATCCAGACGGATGGCCCTTTAAATTGATAGGCGTAAGTTCTTCGGCTTTCCAGAAGCCTACTTTGAATGTTAATTCACCCTCAGCTAACAAGAGAGGCCTATTGCAAGGTATCTAAAACAACACACGCCCTCTTATAAAGTTTATTAAATGTTACTCGAAACAGTACATGAATTTAGAAATTTGTTCTGAAGTAAATTTATCAATTTCCATACAATGCAATCCAATTTTAAATTCAAAGACAAATTTCACAGTTATCTGAATTTAAATCGTTTAAATTTACCAATTTTCCGTAAAATACAGTCCAATTATAATCCAAAGAAAAAGTTCACAGTTATCTGAATTTAAGTAATTTATATAGAGGGGCTTTATATTTTAGTGCAACAAAACAAATAACGAGAAATGAAGTGGTCGAATCGACCATGATATTTGAAGAATTATTCTACTTACGCCTGCAGATGACAAATTGCTCTCAATTGTGCTGCGTACGGACCGCAGATTTACGGCCCGCCCGAAAGCAAAACGACAACCTACCAAATAACGGGACTTACTTCCGAACCCAAATTGACGGGTTCAGTAAACTAGGGCCCAGACGTACCCCGTTTAGCATTTAATTGGAGCCAAATTAAATTAATGGAAAGTTCACAAACTCTTGGTCCGTTGGTTAACATTAATTAAGATGCAATCAAGTTCTCGGTTAAGGTCGCTAACAATAAAATTCTTATGCACAAGTTCCGCGTAAACGAATGAAATGCAATACAAGTTCTTAATTTCAATTTGGAGACAATTTATACTTTCAGTTCTAAATTTTCTTACACCACAAGTCTAAATGAGTTTATTTAGCCACAGTTAATTTCAAGGAGGACGACTACCAACTGACTTAACAATTTTCGAATTTACTTTACAATTTTGAAGGACCCCGCCTTCCAATGTTCTGAAAGCCTATCAAACCATTTGTTTTTCCCAAGACCGTCCCCCAGAAGGTCATTACCCATACAAGAGGGAAAGAAGGCGTCTTTACTACGTTTCCCAGGATCCTGGGCCCCCTGATTGGAGCTGGACCTGATTTCCGAGTATAGACCCCTCCTTCTTCCCAAAAATACATTTAAATATAGTTAACAGATTCAAAGTCCCAATTTTATGACCCACCTCGTGGTTCAACTTTAGCAAGCGTCTTCGAATCTGCCTTACAAAAGTCGCACCATCCCGCGAAACGAATGCAAAAATTTTCGACCCAGTGAAAGAGGAACCGAACCATTTGCATATACATCCAAATCCGTTGGATTTCCCTTCCCGTTGGGGTCGGGTCTCGGTGATAAACCTCTGTTCCCACGTGGTTTGGCCTTTATCCCTTCCCTGAGAATCCGAATTAAGATATAACAAACGTTAAACAATCTGAAACACTTCTGATTTATTCGTTCATGAATGTTTATAAGCCAAACTACACTGCGTTCAGAGAAGTACACAACGAAATCTTAAAACTAAAATTCTTACACTTATTTTATAAAAGATTTCTGCATGCAAACTTCATGGTTACGACAATATATAGAAAGAAAGAGAGAGAGAGAGAAAGAGAGATAGATAGATAGATAGATAGATAGGTGTACAGTCAGATAGATAGATAGATGGACGGGGAGGCTGATAGATAGATAGATAGATTGATAGATAGATGATAGACAGGTAGATAGATATATGTATCGTTGTTACTCGGAACTGAAAAATATCAAATTCTTTTGAAGTTTGTTAAACAAATGTTTTTAGATTAAACGAGGCGTTTTTCAGTCCTGGTGCATGATTCTTCAGAAGCATGATGCACCGCCTGTTTCCGATAACGTAACTTTGTCTGTACCATGTCATTATTATTGTTATTATTATTATGCCGAGATAAAAAATATTGTGAATGTAATTCGTTTAAACCATATATATGGGGACAAGAGTCGAGAAGTTGCGATGAATTTGCCTTTGTTTATTTATATGACAAGAAACAGAATAGATATCATGATGAGGTTTGTGGCTAGTGGTTGTGCGAGTTTTTATTAGCATTTAGAGCCGTGTATCGTTTGTTAAACAAAAAGGATGAATATGAACATATTTCTTTCACAGATGTTCTCAAATTTTGGAGATATAAGCGCAAATATTAGATTTTTACTTTGTACGATTTCTGGTTAATAAGCACAAAGTTTAAATTTATTATTTCTGGGAATTTAGTCTGTATATGCATTTATATGATATATATATATATATATATATATATATATTTATTATTTCTGGGAATTTAGTCTGTATATGCATTTATATGATATATATATATATATATATATATATATATTTTTCTGGGAATTTAGTCTCTATATGCCAACGGTGGCCAAACCCCGGCTCGCGAGCCGCATGCGGTTCTCGAGGTTGTTAACTGAAGCTCGCGAGACAATTTTGGTTTTTATTGTATTTATCATAAAAGAAAAAATTCATAATACAAATATAATTTTTTTTCACATAATAAAAAAAATATGAAAAAAACAAAGAAAATTGAATTGACAATAAAATGCGTCATACGTACGACAATTTCTTTTGCGTGACAGGCACTAAGCGGGATAATTACATAATTAACACCAATCGCCTCTCACCAGTGTCCAGTACCCCTCGAGCTACCCTGCGGGCGGCGTGTAGTAACGAGTGAGTGTGTTTTAAAATTGGCTTCTTAGATCAAATAGTGGCTATTTTTCTCAGCTATACAAGTGAAAGTTATACAACCCCTTAGTTGATTAAAATGACTGAGCAGACAAAGTGTAAGAAACGGAAATACTGTATGAAGAGAAAATAGAGTTTTTAAACAGGAGTGGGAGGAGAGCTTTGCCTTTACTGTTAAGGGTGGGAAACCTGTGTGTCTTATCTGCCACGTGGTACTCAATCACTTTAAAGCCAGTAACTTAAAGCGTCATCATGAAACTAACCATAAAAATTTTATTACGGAATTTCCTCCCAAATCAGAATTGCGGAAGACTAAGTTAGCAATGTTGAAATCTAGCCTAGTTGCCCAACAAACTGTACTTTCATCATTGTGTAAGAGAGCTGACTTAACTACTGAAGCTAGTTTTGTTATGGCATGGAGTATTGCTCGTGCTCAACTTCCCTACAGTAGTGGAGAATTTGTGAAGAAGAATATTGCCGATGTTACTGCAATTCTCGCTCCAGATAACAAAGCTTCGAGAACAAATAGCAAGTATTTCTATTTCCCGCCACACTACAGAGAGACGTATTTCCCAGATCAGTGCTGAAATTACATGCTCGTTGCAGAGTGATTTGAAGAATTCTGTTGCATTCAGTTTGGCCCTCGATGAATCCACAGATATTAAAGATAACCCTCAACTGGCGATATTTGTTCGTTATGTTACTGGAGATGGAAATGTGAAAGAAGAACTCTTGGACTTAATGACCCTAAGAGAAACCACCAGAGGGGTTGACATAAAGAACGCACTTGACGAGGCATTATCAAATGCTCAAGTACCATTGAATAAACTTGTCAGTGTTGCAACAGATGGAGCACCAGCTATGGTAGGACAAAATGTAGGCCTAGTTGGGCTCTTGACGTTCTAGAAATTGTGAATTTCATTCGTTCAAATGCAGAAACGCACCGAGCGTTTAGAAATTTTATCGAGCAGCTGGATCTTCAAGATAAGCCAGATGACCTTTCATTCTACTGTATTGTAAGGTGGTTATCAACTAGTAATCTCCTGAATAGGTTTGTTGCACTGTTGGAGCCTATCATTGACTTCTTGAAAGAAAAGGGAAAATCATACCCACAACGAGAAGATCACGAATGGGTGCAGGATCTGATGTTTTTTTACTGATGTAATACAGCACCTTCAAAATCTAAATTTGGCACTTCAGGGAAAGGATAAGGTCATTTCTGACCTTACACAGACAGTTTTCGGTTTCCAGAATAAAATAAAGCTCTTCCAAAAAGATCTATTAACAAAAAAAATTGACCACCTTCCCCACCTGAAAAACCGAGCAAACACTTTTCCTGATATTGAAAAAAAAGATAGTAAATTGGAGGAATACAAAGGTAAATTAGAAGACTAATTGATGATTTTCAGTTCAGGTTTGATGAACTAAAGAAGCTAAAACCATGCTTCGATTTTCTTGCGAATCCTTTCCTGATTGATGTCGTCAACGACTGCTGTCCTGTTACCACACCTTTTGTTACGGAAGCTGCTTCAATACAAACAGAACTTTTGGAGCTACAGGAGGACGTGGGTTTAAAGTTGATACATAAAAGCTTATCTGCAGTTGAGTTTTGGAAGCAAGTACCAGAGACAATAAGGTAGGTTGATTTTGGAACTGTGATCTTGGACTAGTCTAGATAGAAAGGTATTAATGTATAAAAAACGTTGCACCAACTCATATTTGTGAAAATGATTGTATTTTTGAGGATTGTTAATTATTCTTAAATTGTAAAATTGCCGAATTTTACGCGTAAAATCGCGCGCGCGACATTCGCGCAATGTAAACAAACAAAATATCAGACCTTATTTCATCAAAATAATGAATTAAAATTCGGCTTTTTTAACAAAACGATGCTTGAAACTTATTGTAAATGCATTATAGATGCTTATTAGTGTATTATTTTGTATTTTTTAATAATATTTACCTATAAAATGTGTATTAAATTAAGTTTTTATGATGCGTTCATTTAATTGTGTTTATTTTCAGATATTTCATAAAAATGGGTAAAAAACGGAAGTCTGCAATGTTAACTCGAAGTGATAGTGCCAAAAAATTCAGTGGCCAGCCTTCCCCTTTGGATAAAACAGAGCCTCCTACCCTCCGCCAAGTTATTCAGTACAGTTATTTCCTCCAAAACAGCCACCCGGACTTGAAAGACTATGATATTGCTAAAATGATAGCAAAGGATGTGATTGAGATCTGGCAGGCAGTGAACCCACGGCTGCCCCTGTATGAGGAATATTATGTAATGAAATTGGTGGATAAAGTGTGCTTCAAGAAAGCAAAAGAGATAACCAGGAAATCTCTTTCTACAGTCCAGGAGCAGAATCTGGAGGAAAAGCTGGATAAACTTTTTGACATTTCTGCTTACACCTGTAAGCTACCTGTTCGTCCCTGTGATGACAATGCTGTGAAGTGCAAGAAATAAAATTGTCAAACACAGCACATAATCTGCACTTGTCCTCCCAGTAAGAAGGTAATGCTATTATTTTTTAAACTTTTAACTGGCCTAACTTAGTGCGATTAGGTGCCTTTTAAATGGAAGGAAATTCAATGCTTGTAATTGAAAAATATCCGCATTTTCCTCCTGTAATCTTCCTTCCCACCCCCCTTGGTAACAGAAATTAATAATCAATTTTTTTTCAGGATTTTATCTCTTATTTTAGATCCGCTATTTAATATACTTTAATATTTCAGGTTCCAGTAGAGGAGAGGAAATACTTGAGAGATCAGAGGGCCAAAATAGGACCCAAGGGCTCTTTCCAGCTGGGATCTGTGGATAAAGCTGCTGTGAAGAGAGACCAGAGGGACTGCAGCTGAAGCAGAAAGATTGCAGAGCCAGATTCAACAGCAGCAGGAAGTGGATTTGGCCACGTTTACCTCCACACCTTCACAAGATATTTCTTTTGAATCCAGCTAAGGAGAATCAGGAGAGGTAATATATTTTTTTCTTATATCTTATCCCATTTTTATCCAAATTTATCCCTACTTTTTGTCCCTATTTCCCCCCATTTTCGCTTTAGTAATTTATTCTTTTTTTCGCCCATTTTCGCGACTTTTTACCTGAATTTTTACCCATTTTCCCCCTATTTTCCCACTTTTCCCCCCATTTTCGTTTAAGTAATTTATTCTTATTTCCGCCCATTTTCGTCGATTTTTACCCATATTTTTCCCTACTTTTTCCCCTATTTTCCCCATTTTCGCTTTAGTAATTTATTTTTTATTTTCATTTCAGCCATCTGGTGGTGAAGCTGAAGAGTTCAAGCCAAGGAGGCACCCAAGTGGAGGTTACAGCTTTTTGAAAACCCCCAGATATGCCATGGAACTGATCAGGGGTGATGTTTCTTCCAATCCTGGGGCAAGTCTTGCTAATGCCTTCCTCCTGGACTTACAAGCTATGGACCTGCTTAAGCCTGGCCTTGATGTGAAACAGATAATAGTTGATAAATCGAAAATGCACAGGGAAAAAGCTAGAATGAAAGTGAAAAGTGATGAAAAGCACAATGAGGGTCTAGAAATGTTAGTCTGTATTGGGGTTGATGGGAAAGTTGACAAGGACACTTTGCTGTACAGAGAAGTTAAGGATGAAAATGGGGAGACTAAGCTGAAGAAAGGAAAGGGACAAGAGCACCATCTGACTTTCACAAAGGAGCCGGGAACTGAAAGTGGAACATATCTTACTCACAGAGTCATCCCAATTGAAGGTGCGACTGGAGTTCTTCTTGGTGAAGAAGTTGCTAGTGTCTTGGAGGAGTTTAACAGTGTTCATACCCTGAAAGCTGTCCTCCTTGACAACACAAATACAAACACTGGCTGGGATGGAGGCCTTGTAACAGCTCTGGGAAATAAAATTGAGCGGAAATTGCACACCATTGGCTGTTCACTCCATCAGAATGAGCTTCCTTTCAGAGCTGTTTTCAAGCATCTTGATGGCAGTACCAAAAGTCCCACTGCTTTCACTGGTCCGCTGGGAAAACTCTCTGAAATTGACTACCAAGATCTGCCACAAGTGGAATTCACCAAACTCAGTGGCCCCCTGGATGACATGGAATTTGCTGAGGAGACACTGAATGATCTCAGTAGCGAGCAGAGGCTTCTTTTGGAGTATGTGCTTGGAATTTCCAGGGGCAAAGTCAACCCAAGATTTGCTGCCTGGAAAATTGGACCATTAAACCATGCAAGATGGTTGACTTTGGCAATTAGATTGATGTGTCTGTGGACCAGAGGTGCTTACCCTCCAGAACTACAGGATAAGCTTTACCAGGCCATGAAGTTCATTGTGGAAGTGTATGCAGTCAGATGGTTTGAGATCAAAAGGGACAGCAAGTTCCACAATCAGCAGCTGTACATCTTCAACATGATCCAGAGGATCAAGCAGCAGTCTGAAGAAATCCAGGGTGTTGCTTTCAAGAACCTGAAGTACAATGCTTTTTCCTTGCTGCCCGAGAATGTGCTGTACTCCATGATGAAGTCTGATGACTTCGAAGTGAGAGAAGCTGCTCTCAAGAAAATTCTGTCCATCAGGTAAGCATTTATTAATTTTAAAAAATGTGAAAAAAAAATTTGATTATGGGGATTTATTTAATAAAAAAAAGCCCGAGTGCTATAATTCCCATAATCGAATTTTTTTTCACATTTTCTTATCCCAATTCCCCCCCTCCCCTCTGATAATGGAAATAATCTTACCTTCTTTCTGAAAAAAAATTCGATTATGGGGATTTATAGAACTCGGTTTTTTTTTGGTTTTTTAATTTAAGTTAAATTAAATCAGCAATTCTGAGACTAATAGGGATTAAATCTTTAACTGGAATAAAAACTAAATAAATTTATTATTCTTTCAGAAGTGGGAAGCCAGCCAAGAAGAGGCTGAAGAAGATCACAGCCATCAACATTGAAGCTACCCACTGGTCAGAACTAATCAACCTTTCTCAAAGTGGCATCTGTGAACCTGCTCTCACAGAAGACTTTTCTGACCAGGAGCTTCAAGAAGCATTGCTGAATGGCACCAAGCTGGAGCTGCCTGATCTGCCTTCACATTCTCAAAGTGTTGAAAGGGCCGTGAAGCTGAGATCTGAAGCTTCCCATACTGTTCATGGACTCGAATCAAGGCACAAACACACTCTGGCCAAAGCCCTAAGCCGCCAGATGAGGCCTTCCTTTGCTTCTAAGGGCTCTTACAGTGAAAATTATGATGATCTTGGGATCTAAAAGTGTCTATTTGACTCTGTACATGTTTTTTTTACTTTTTTTCAATAAAATTGTAACTTTTTTCAGAATTTTAGTTTCCCTTTGGGAGGGTTAGGACGCCCCACCTTGTCCCACAAAGCCCTCCTCCGTCTATCCTTTCTCTTTCTCTCGAAGACCCCTTCCCCTCAACCTCCCCTCTCCCCCTTGGCTCCTTCTAAGCCAACTGGCTGATTAGGGGCCTATAAGACAACGGCCACTCGGCTGAAGTCTTAGTGTGCACTTGGCTCCTGCCAGGTGAACACCTCTTGCTTTCTCTCCTTCTCCTGTCTTTCTCTTGGGAGATAACGCCGCCTCCAAGTTTCATGACCCCTTGTTGCACCTGCAACATCCCCCACCCCCTTTTGCAGCATTGAGTTGTTGCATACCCCTTCATTGCATACCCCCACCCCTTTGCAACACCCACCTACCCACCCCCTTTGCAACGTTGATCATTATCTCTTGGAACATTGCAGCATTCCTGCACTCAACCTTTTTGCGGCTATTCTACTTACCCTCGCATGTTCTGTTTCTCCTGAATCATAAAAATCATGACAGACAGATACAAGAAGGTCTGACCTAATATGATCTACTACATAAATGGTACCCAAAGAAGAGAACGGGGAAGAACAGACCCTATCCGTATTAGAAGTAACAACAGGAGCAAGGAAACAAATTTTTTAGAGGAAATGAGAACAATAAAAGCACAGCTTGCCCTGCTAACAAGAAAGAACAGAACTCCAGTATATTCCCCACCTTAAATCTTGACAAATAACAACGAGATAATAATATATAGAAAAGTAACGCACACAAAATTCTCCGACCATAACCTCATCGACATACAATTGAAATTAGCACCCAGAGGTCCGAAAACGCATCCAAGAGAGGCAGATGGAATATTTGAAGGCTTAAACGTAAATTCAAAGAAAGTAAATTGGGAAAACTAAATAAAGATTTAAAGGAGGTAAATTGGGAATTGCTACTTCACGAGAACACTCCACAAGAAATACTATGTTTAATAGAGACTGAAACCAAACCTATAATACTGAAACATTCCAGAGAGACAGGAAAGAAAACGTAGTAAGCTGGATAGGAAAATCAGGACACTATTCGGGCAACGAAGACAAACCGTAAAACATCTCCACAGATGCAAAACTGATGCAAAGAGACTCAAACTAGAGAGGAAACTTGGCGAAATAGAAATGGACCTAAAGCAAACATTCATAAGACAAACGAGGAAGAAAACAAGGTAGCAGAAAACATAAAAAATAACCCAAAATACTTCTATGTTTGCTAAAAGGAAAATGCAGTGTAAGGAGAGTATTCGTCCGTTGATAGACGGGGAGGCCAAACACAAAAATGACCCGAAAGAAATAAGCGAACTGCTTAAGGAACAATTTAACTCTGTGTTTAGCATCCCTAAGTCCGAGATGGAAGTGGAAAACCCAGACGAATTTTTCGACATAAATACAAATCAATCAAGAGCAAATTCCGGCACAAACTTATTAATGGACTTCGAGTTCACGGAAGGAGATGTAATTACGGCCTTATCACAGATGCGAGACAATTCAGCGCCAGAGCCAGACACATGGAGTGCCACGTTTCTGAAGAAATGTAAAGAGAGTATTGCCAAACCGCTATACTTACTATGGAGGAAATCACTCGACACAGGACAAATTCCACTCCCCTTAAAGAACGCGAACATTGCCCCCCTATTTAAAGGTGGCAACAGAGCAATGCCCAGGAATTATTGGCCAGTGGCTCTCACCTCACACCTTATAAAGTGTTTTTAACGTCTAATTAGAGGCAAAACTACCTACTACCTACAAGAAAAAGACTAATACAACCCAAATCAACATGGCTTCAGGGCTGGAAGATCATGCCTATCACAGTTACTAGACCACCAGGAGAAAATATTGGAAACATTGTGTCGAGGACAAAACATAGCTCTAATAGATATGGACTTTGCTAAAGCCTTCGATAAATGTGACCACAGAAACTTAAGAATACAGGAATTACTGGAAAGCTAGGAAGGTGGATATTTAATTTCTTGACGCAAAGAACGCAAAGAGTGGTAGTAAACGGAGTTAAATCGGGTCTCGGAAGTCGTGAAATCTGTCCTACAAGGGACAGTATTAGCTCCCTTATTGTTCATAATAATGATTGCAGATATTGATGTAGATATTAAGGATAGTATTGTAACATGCTTCGCAGATGACACAAAGGTATGTAAGGAAATATTGAACGAAGGTGACATAAGAAAATTACAAAACGACATTGAAACATTATTCCAGTGGGCAGAAGACAACAATATGAAGTTCAACGAAGAAAATTCCAACTTCTAAGATATGGTGTAACAAGGAGCTCAGAAAAAATGGTACAAAACTCTGCAAGCCAAAAGATAACACACCAAATCCACAAGTCAGAGATCTTGAGTAATAATGTCGTCGGATGCAGAATTCAGAGAGCACTATAACATCAAAATTACAACGGCTAGAAAAATAATGGGAATCATCTGGAGGAGCTTCCGCAGCAGAAAAGCAAACATCATGCTCAAATTATGGAAGAGTCTAGTCCTACCAGTAATTGAGTATTGCTCAGTACTCACAAGCCCATACAGAAAGCAAGACATTGCGAACATTGAAACTATACAAGATAGAGGAAACGGAAAGTGAAGACTACTGGTCTCGACTACAATCCCTGGAATTCTACTCTCTCGAAAGAAGAAAATACTTGAGGGCTCTGTCCCTAACCTTAGAAATAAAATAGAAACAAACTGGAATGAGAGAAGAGGCAGATTTTGTACGGTCCCAGCGGCGGTGGGACAAGGGGCATGAAAACGAGGATGGAAAATACCCTCAGAATACGAGGCCCAAAACTTTTCAATGTCCCACCAAAAGTGAGGAAGTGAGGAATCTCCAGCACACCGACCTGAATAACTTCAAGAACCAGCTGGACAGGTTCCTGTGCAAAGTCCCTAACCAGCCATGCGTGGCTGGCTACGATGGCAGGAGGAGATCAGACAGCAATTCCCTCCTTCACCAAATCCCGAAATGAGGCGGATGCTGCAGAGGGGTCGACCAGGTCGATCTGAACCGTCGTTCAAATCACCTAAAGTAACCTAAAGTAAGTAAGTACGGGGCTCCAATAAACCTTAGCCCCCCGCCCATGCCTAAAGCCCTAAACCATTAGAGTACAGTAAAACTAAACATACCTTACAAAAGAGAATTTAATCCTGCATTTAATGAGAAACAATTAAAACTTGGTGTTCCCGCCATTGGCTTCCAAGACAGCCTGAATTCGCTTTGGGTAGCTTGCCAAAAGTGACCTGAATAGATCTTGATCGTTAAGCAAATTTGCTAAAACAGTTTCAAAGTGTTGCGTCATTGTATCCTTCGAAAATCGATTTGCTGCAGGTTCTTGAAACAAGAGACATTCAACCTTGTCCTTTATAATGATCCAATGTGTTCACAGACGTTCAGGTCAGGAGATTTTTCCTGGCCATACTTCATTTCCAAAGAAATCGATCTCATGGTTCCGCAACAACTGTTGAGTGGCTAATGCCTTAAAGCAGGGGGCCTTATCGTGCAGAAGTGTGACCTGATCGACATCCATAACATTGTTTGGGTTTTTAAAAAGGAATGACATGCTGGGATAGAATAATATCACGAAAATACTGTCCATCCCAACTCTGACCATTTGGCTTCAGCACCCACATGAGCTTCTTTGCAGTGAACAAAACAAACACACCAACACAGTCTGGACTTTTTAATAATTCGCGATAATGTTCATTGTCATCGATTTCATCTGGTGTTGTGGCCCACACTCGATCATTTTGGTAGGTAGCTGACGTGTTACGTAAACAAAAAATTCATCGGAGACAGTAAATGCATGAAATCATCCACATCCCAATCTTCAAGATAATGGGCAAGCCACATTCTGTCATCGATGTTAAGTTGAGTTTTTCTTGGCTTCGAAGTTCATGCCAAGGCTTTAAACCTTGCCTATGACGGTACAGTCGAATGATCTCACCACTAACGATCTTTCCTCTCAACATTTCGATCTCTCTAGAAAGTTTAGCACAGCTGTTTTTCCGCTTAAGCGTACCGCTTTCAATGATGTCCTTTGTTTCCTGAGAGAGTGGCAAATTTGGGCGCCCAGATTTGGTTGTATCCATTTCACATTCATCCAAAGTTTTATTCCAATTTCTTTTGACGAAGTTCTCACTTCTTCGCAACTTTTTGGCAACCCATCAACGTGTTATAAAGGTGGCTCCAGCATCACGAGCTTCCCGAAATGTTATTGCTCGTATGCGATCTATCACACGTTGCCTCTCCGAATCACCAATTAATTGAGAAGCCATTATATTATCACTTTATCAGCTAGAGTAATTTTAATACCTGCAATAAAAAGAATTTATATATGTCGCGCATACGTTGTGCGAGTCTCTGCCCGCTTGCGACTTTTTTGGGTTAATGCACTTTGGACAATCCAACGAAGGTGGTCCTTCTTGGGTAAGCTCGGCCTTGGCCGAGAGCATCCGAGTATCAATAAATAGTTTGTACCAAGTTTGTTTTTTTCCCGAAGGGATGAATGGAACACTTCACTTCAAAAATTGGAGTTTTAGTTCACTCATAAATTTTTTTTATTTACAAAGTTTATACAGAACGAGGCACTGATAATAATCAGAAGTTTACAGGGGGAGAGGTTTTACCTCTTACAACAACAGCTCAAGCAGGAGTTTACAGGGGTAGAGGTTCGACCCCATTTCACAATAGTTAAGGTGGGGATTGAAAGCGAGGAGGCTTGTCCTCCTCGAGTAGAGTTACGGCAGGAATTTAAAATGAGGAGGCTTGGCCTCCTTGGTCTAAGCCAGGCAGGAATTATTTTAGTCAGGGAGGTGCAACCTCGGGTAACAACGGGCCAGACAGGAATGATTTAATTTACAATACAAGAAATAAATAAGCCTCAATTTTGGGGGAATGCAGTCGAAGGTTAAGCTCCCACTTTAGCTGGAGAGCTAAAGAATTCTGACGTTAAGCATAATTTAAGCAAAAAGTTAACAAAAAAATACTAATTTTTGTAAGGTATACACTTTTGGGTGGCGACATAATGTCGGGGGACCGACATGTACAGAGTACATTAAGTACATAAATTACATTATATTACATACATTAATTACCGTTAATTACAATTTTAGCAATTTGTTAATTGACATATCTAATACTGAAGTAATCTGAATAGGTAACACAATTTAAACAATGAAGGAGAGTTCTCCGTTGTTTTATAATTTACAGGGATTAACGACAATTATATATATTTATAGTTAACAGTGATTACGCCAAATTATGTCAAATATTATTAGAAGAATGGTTGGTTATTATAGTTTGAAAGTCTAATTAGCCAGCGATGAGGAAAGCGGAGAAAAGATACGGTGTACTTTTCATTTGAAAGTACACGGACATTAATGATAACGTAAGACATAAGTAACGGAATTTGAATGACAATTAGGTAGAAGTAGTAAGTACAGATAATGAGAACGTGGGTAACTATGTGCCTACGTAGATAATAACCAATAGCCTGGCAGGGAACAATATGGTATATTATAATAATATAACATCACATCTTAACGTTATAAATTGGTAGCAGAGGCAAGAGAGAAGAGTTCGAATTCAGAGGCTCGCTTTTGACGACGTAATCGGAATTCGAGCCTCCGTCTCAGCAATAATAGACAACTTGCGAGAGGTGAAATAATAAAAAGAAAATAAAACAAAAAGAATACATGTACGTAATCATGATCGTCAATAGACATGTACGACTGCACACAGTAGTGTACACATATCATTCGTCACACAATAGGTTGTGTGCGTAATATAGACACGAGTAAACATAGACTGATAAGTTGATAGAGAATAACTAGACAATGGGTAATAGGTAATAAAATAGGTAATAGGTGATAAAATTAATAAAGGACAACGGTCAAGAAGGAACATGGATGTATGAATGAGTATGGCTGCATAACACCGACAGGACACAACATATAAATAATGACTTATAGATAGTAAAGCTTTTATTAGTATTAAAGAATGTACCATACATTGAATACTAAGGATAGCCTCATACTAAGCACGTGATCGAAACGTGAAGGAAACTAAGTTACTTTATGACGTCAGAGTGACTTACTCTGTACGTACAGCATAAGTCATTATTTGGGAGAAATCAAAGGAGACGAATTAGAGAGGCACAGCTAAGGGGGGGACATTCGCTGTTTACAGCGAACTTCTAATGGCACAAACATGGATACTGTTCAACCATAGAAATGGTAAATCGCATTGTTGTGACACTATGGTAAATCGCATGGTTGTGACATATATTTTTATAATCACTAAAAACTATTTCGATATAAGTAAACAAGTAAGCTGCAAATGGGGGGGGGCTAAGGTTTTTTGGAACCCCTTATATATATACACATATATATATACATATATACATTTATATATATATATATATATATATATATTATATATTATAATATATATATATATATATATATATTCTTCTTTGAAGGAGAACTACAAGGAGAAAGTATAACGGACTTCAACTTTACGACAGATGATAATGCACACGTTATAGGGAAAATAAAAGCACACTCGGCGGCAAGACCGGACAAATGGAATGCCACACTGATCAAAAACTTCAAGAATGCAATCGCTGAGCCCCTATATTGGATATGGAGACAATCACTAAACATGGGAAAAATACCGGCCATCCTGAAGAGCGCGATCATAGTCCAAATATATAAAGGAGATCGATCCGAGGCCAAAAACTATAGGCCAGTGTCACTTACATCTCATCTCACTAAAATATTTGAAAGAATAGTTAGATAGAAAATCTATGACTTTATGGAAACTTTGTGGATTTCGGTCAGGCAGATCACGCCCATCACAACTAATGGAACACTACAACAACATTATTGATGCACTTGAAAGTAATAAAAACTATGATGTAATATACACAGACTTTGCCAGAGCGTTCGACAAGTGTGACCATGGAATCATAATACATAAACTGAAATATATGGGAATAACAGGAAAAGTAGGGAAATGGATATATAATTTCCTTAGTGAGCGGCGGCAAGTCGTTACAGTACAAGGAATATCTTCATCAGGATCAGAGGTCCTCAGCTCAGTACCACAAGGAACAGTATTAGCTCCACTACTCTTCATAATCATGCTAACTGACATAGATGAGGACGTTACCAGAAATAGCACAGTAACATCGTTTGCCGATGACACAAAGATCAATAGGAAAATAAGAAACCCAGGGGATATAAGATCTCTAGAAATAGACATGAACAGAATCTACAAGTGGACGGAAGACAACAATCTGAAGTTTAACACAGAAATTTCAACTGTTACGGTACGGAAAAAGGGAAGCCCTAAAATCTATGGAATACTATACCCCAAATGGACAAGAAATTCAGAGAAATTCTAAAGCAAAAGATTTAAGAGTTGCAATGACTGATGATAAGAAATTTGACACACAAAATAAGATAGCAGTAAACAGAGGAAAGAGAATAACTGGGCAGATACTGAGAACCCTTAAACGAGAACATAGGAATATAATGATTCCTCTACTGAAAACACTGATCATACGTACTCAAATTAGAATACTGCTCGGTCCTAATGTGCCCATATAAAAAAGAAGACATTAGACAGCTAGACGGGATTCAGAGAAGCTTCACAGCTAAGATCAATGGGTGCAAAGAACTAAATTACTGGGAAAGGTTACGCGAATTAAACCTATATTCACTGGGAAGGAGAAGAGACACACCCCATTATTTACACTTGGAAAATAATAGACAAACTCACCCCTAATCTTACTCTGAACCCTGTAACTCCCCAAACAACAGTGGAAAGTAGAAAAGGAAAACTATGTCGTGTTTCCAAATTAAAGGCTAGACAGGGAACATCTTTAACCCTGAAAGAAAATAGTTTTGTTGTGAGAGGACCAAGACTGCTTAACCAACTGCCCAAAGAACTAAGGAACACGAGTGGTGTTGCGGTAGAAATCTTCAAAAGAAGATTAGACGCCTGGTTCAGAACAACGCCCGATGAGCCGGGCGCATCTGGCTATGTGAGGTGGAAAGTACAAGAAACCAACTCACTACTTCACCAGGCCAACTCTAGAGGAAGGGCTTCCGTGAAATGAGGAATCATTGCACGGAACATTTGAAAAGTTGAAAGCTATATATATATATATATATATATATATATATATATATATATTATATATATACATATCAGAAGCGATCAGTCTTCCTTTTGAACAAACGTGTTTTATCGAGTGTTCAGTGTTACCAATTGAATGGTTTTGTTGAAGTGTCTTTAAAAATAGTGTTTGGTACATTCTTTACTAAATTACCTCGTGTTACTAATCATTCATTAACGAATATATTTCACTTATTGACTTTATTCATTACTATATTATTTGATTAAAACAAGGCTAGTGCACGTGGCTTGCCTTGTTTGTTTTTCGAATCTATTAGAAAAGGAGGTTTACTAAGGTTGATTTTGCCTTGTTTTCCTTGTTTGTTTTCGAATCTATTAGAAAACGAGGTTTGATAAGGTTCATTTTGCCTTGCTACGGGGATCATCAAGTAGGGTGTGGTCACCCTCCGTGGGAAAAAGGAAAAAAGGAAAGAAAAAAGTCGGTTGAATAGCGGACAGATAAGTTTCATTAATACCTTTTCTTTTACAGATCCTTCGTCGGTAGCTTAATTAAGTATATATTCATTTAGTATAAATTTGTTACAAAAAACTGTTTCTGCGTTTCAAGAACATTTTTGCGGGCTTGTGCAGGTGACGGCACAATAAGCACGCGGTAGACCTACGTTGTAATTTATTAATTTCCAAACGTTCTTTTTTTGTTTTTTTTGTTTTTTTTAATTAATAGCATGGCACCCCTCAAGTACTTGCAGTCGCTGTGAAGGGAAATTTGCCGCTTACACGTTTAGTTTGGCTAATAATAATGAACAGTTAGTTTGCAGGTGGTACTCAAGCTTGAAAGTGCTGAGGAACGAGTTAGAACGTGAGAGGGAGGCCAGAGTGAGGCCAGGGTGGAGGATATAACTAATAGTGTTGACCATTTTACAGACGGAACCTCTGAGACACAACGTATGTTATTCATGTCGGTATTAATAACGTTTTAAATTCTAGATCGGAAGGGCTGCTGGCCAGGCACAGGGACTTACTAGAGCGACTACAGGCAGGGACGGACTGGGACTCAAAAGCGGCCCTGGACTTTCACCCAGACTGGCTCACACAATACGCGCGCGTGCGAAATCCACCCTCCCCAACACCACCACCACCCTTAAGGCTACAAAATAGTGAAAGTACCGCCCAAATTCAATTATTGAACATTATTTTTATTATTTGACACACATTGTTAATATAATAGAGCCGCTATTATAGACAACACAGTAAAACAGAAAATAGAGACGCCAGAAATTGACATAGTCATACAGAATGTCATTAATTACATGGAAAGCAAAAAGCCTATCTACCAAAGAGAAAAATATGTATTACTCTAATGTGTCAGCAGTTTTCTCAGCAGCTCAGTCCTCTCTGCAACTCTGTCTATCATCACATCTGTACCCAGGGCCATTAAGATATCCTTCTCAGTTGCCATCAGCATAAACGCCTCCAGATGCTCATGAGTCGACTTTTGATTTACTTCAGGGTTGAGAAACTTCTCTCGCAGGCCACCTTGGTGATTGACAAGGTGAGCAGGAACTTGTACTCAAGGCCTATGATGCGGTAAGCATCTGTCAACAAGTTGTACCTCCGGATCACCTGGTAACAACATACTGCACAGTCTTTACAAGAGGAACACCTTTTATTCCTCATTTCCACTTCGTCTTCCTTTCCATCAGCCTCAGGTCCATCCTCAGGTGTCTCACTGACTATTCTGATGGTGTATTCCTCCAGTGCTGATGTTTCCAGCCTCTCCCACTGTACAGCCAGACTCTTCAGCTCACACTGCAAGTTCTCAACTGTTGCCCTGCGGTCAAACTTCAGCAAGCATTTGCTGAGCTCTTGACGGGCTGACTGTGGTAAACCACTGGCACCGGCCCTTACATGTCGGAAGTTTCTGGGGTCCAGAAGGGCTAAGTCGACATAAAGAGTGCCATGGGTGAGGAAACGACGATGGAGGCTCTCAGTGACTGTGTCCATTATTTGATTGTGGACTTCAACTTTGTAGGCCCTCTCTGCATCTGAAAACGTCTCATCATGAGCCATCTCACCAGGCATGATTTTCTTTTTACTTGGCCTTTTCTGTGGCAGGGTGGCCTCCACTTCCAGCTCTGTCTCCTCTTCCTGCTCCTGCAGTTTGTCATTCGCCCACTGAACAAATGTGTCTGCAGCTTGCTTGATGGCGTCGAAATCTCTTGCCATCCCTTTGAGACTATCTTGTTGTTCCAACAACCATTCTGTGGGCAAAGAGAATGTCCATGCCACTCGTCTGCAAGTATTTGGAGAGCGGAGCCGTGTGCTCAATATGCGAAGAAATATTTGAGCGGTCAGTATGGTCTCGTATTTGAGTAGTGCTTCAATGAATGCTCTTGCCTTGACACGTACGGTGGTCTTGATATTTGCCATGCTTACCGGTTCAGATGCAAAAATTTTCCTTGCATTAGGCTCGCACTCAGCTATGCTGTCCTCTTCCACAATTTCACCTGCATGGGATTCTGCAGGAGCAGCAGCAGCACCTGCACTGACTTTACTTGTGCTACCTAGCTCGGCATGGGTATGGACGGCAGCACTACTACTACTACTACTACTACTACTACTAACCAAGTCAGTTAATTTTCGACATTTGGCTGCATCAGCTTCAAGAGATTTTGCTTTCTTATCTCTTAATTTTTCGGCACCACCTTTACGTTTTTGACTGGGTTGACTTGACATTTTGAAACTGTCCCTATTCATTGCGATATTTCAGTTGTTTATTTCATCGAAAAACACAACACTATTTGGACACTTTTAAGTTTTATGTCAGTGATTAGCTAAACAATATATTGAAGTAAAACTGTAAAAGATGCATTAGTTGATAAACAGCAATATCAACAGCAATATCTGAATTAACATCTAGGCATAGCGGACCGAACAACACCACCAGTCCCTGTCCATAGGGTTGCCAGGTCTAGAAAAAAATTATCCTAGATGCCGGTCAAAATTATCCTAGTATTACGCAAGAATATAACACGTATAAATACCATTCGGATCATTCTTTTTGCCAACTTATTATTTGTTTACATCAATGGGGTGAATGGGCTGCGGCGGCTGCGCAGACGGAGGAATGGGGAGATGGGAGATCATTTACTTTTTTTTTTGTCTATATTTTTCGTATTACCCTCACTGGCCCACAGATCGACCGGCCCACCGGGAATTCTCCCGGTGCTCCAGATGGCCAGTCCGCTATTGACTTAAAGAAAAAACTAATAAGATTTTTTTAACAGGTATACTTCCTCGAATTATCAAACGTAGCGATTTCTACAGCAAGGCGACCTATATCAACAATAACCTAAAGTCCCTTTGTCAACAGGAAGGAGTGCATTTTGCAATTTTTGGAACAGTTTCTACGACATGAGGGACTTGTTCCTCGGAGATGGACTTCATCTTAATGACGTTGGAGCTGCGCGTTTAGGAAGACTATTTCATAATACTGTCTCTACTTTTCAGGCTGCCGTAACTCGAACGGTCCCGGCGTAATTTCCTCAAATTTCCTTGCGCTCGCGAAGGTATCGCAATTACAAACAATTTGAAGGCTCTGTCCTTAAATGCTCGTAGCCTACGAAATAAAATAAACGAATTTTTTTCTTTAATTGCTTGTGAAGACTATGATTTAATTGCGATAAATGAATCGTGGCTTAACATTGAAACACGTGACTTTGTAGGAGAGTATCAAATTAGAGGTTATAGACTTTTTGTTAGAAACAGAATAGGTAGGCGAGGAGGCAGTGTTATGTTGTATATCAAAGATAATTTGCGAACGTTATAGAAGTAAAGCACAGAATTCCAGAACCGATAGATTCGACTACAGTATAGCAGAACTGAAATTGAACGATTTCAAACTTCTTGTTGCCGTTATATATAGGCCCCCTAATCAAACAGCTGAAACGGAGGAAGCGTTATATCGTGAACTAAAGAGAATAATCGGTAGTGAGCAGGCCTTAGTTATGGGTGACTTTAATTGCGCCAACATGAATTACGATACAATGCAGGGAGACGCGGAAGGTAATCGTTTAGTTAATTTTTTCGAGGATAGCTTTCTTATTCAAAAGGTTGGGGAACCTACGAGGCAGTGGCGGATTTAAGGTGCGCGGGCCCTAGGCCGGTTGGAGTTCGGGGCCCCAAACTACGCAAAGCTAGCTTAATTAACTGAAATGAAGATTTACACCCCCATCCCCCAGTGGTGGCCTTACGGGGCCCTCAAATCAATGGGCGAGCGAAGCGTTAAAATAAATTTACTTTTTAAACAATATTCAATTTATTGATAATTAATTAGCCAAATGACCATTTCATAGTTGAACATTACACATTTGTTTTTTTGAAGCTTAACAATAAAAATAACTATAATAATACACCATTAACAAAAATAACTATAATAATACACCATTAACTAAAGAGAATACCACTTGACTGACATGCAAATTATGCAATGAGTGGGTTTTGTTTATTGCAGGCAATTTGTACGGTACACTTAACTATTTCTCAGTCAAAAAAGATTTTTTTCTAGCCTTCTTACTTGCAAACTGTTTGATGACATCAGTAAAATCAAGCACCCTTAATTTCTCATGCTCAATGCTCAACAAGGTGAGTAAAGACAAACGGTCCTGCCCCATGGTGTTTCTTAGATAATTCTTGACTAGTTTCATCTTGGAGAATGATCGCTCCCCAGTGCAGTTTGTGACAAACATGCAGAGATAGAGTCGTAATACAATTTCAACATTAGCAAATGTTTCTACACCATGTCCATGTCTGTGAATTATCTCATACATTTCTAGTTCAGGACTTTTTGCAGCCTTTGCACCACCTGATGAAGGAGCACTTTCAGGTGAATCTCTTGGAATGGATTTCATAAGGTGTGCAAACTGCAAAAGCTCCGACTCCAATCCAGCCTCCAAGTCCTTAGGATATGAAGACACAAGCTTTTCAGCAGATGCTTTAAGCTCAGTGTTCGTTTTGTTTGAGATTTCTGATAAAACCCAAATTTCTCTCGAAGGTCGCTGTAAGCAGCAATGCGTTGTTGTAGGGCAGCACAGAGCTTGTCAATGATGGGCAAGAATGCAGTCACTCTAAACTTGTCTCTCCCTGTCAGCATAACATCCTCCGCGGAGTCTAGTTCATCGTGGTGACGCTTGCGCTTCCTAATACGCTGCGTGTCGGCGTAGTATGCATCATTACTCGTCACATCACAGGGATCACACTTAGCCATAGCTTTTGCTTCAAAGTCATCGAACTGGGATCTCAGGTCTTTAGCAAATTGTAAAAGAGACTCTAGCAGTGTGACAGCTGTGTTGAGGGAGAGCCCAGATTTTTGCAGCTGGATACTGCTACTCTGAAACCTTTCCAATACTGTATCCCAAACTTCAAGAAGAATCACTGTTTCAAGTTTTTTCAAACCTTTGAGAAGACCACTTGCTTCAGCTCTTGTTTCAGCTGGCTGATTCTGATCTGAGAATAACTCTTCCAGAAACAATGATGTTTTCTTTGTGTGCTCTACTGAGAGCAGCTACAGCATCTGCTCGTGCTGACCAACGAGTGTCTGAAAGTATTTTATCAACTTTCAACTTCTTATCTTTATTAGTCTCTAGTACCTCACGGTGTCTCCTCCAACGATAAGTAGATGCAACAAGAAAGGAGTACATATTTTGTACCAGAGCAAACAATGACACTGCAGCAGGACAGCTTTCTGCTCAGCACACTTAGCCACCAAGTTTAAGGAATGAGCCATACATGGTATGTACTCAGCTTCACTACACTCATTCTTGATTATCTGTTGGGTCCCCAGATATTTACCAGACATGTTGCTGGCATTGTCATAGGACTGTCCTCGGCAGTCGATAACTGGAATGTTCTTCTCTTTAAGAAAATCAAGAACAGTTGTAGCAATATCTCTGCCAGTGTGGCTTAGCATGGGAATAAACTGCAAAAACCTTTCAACTGGACCTGTAGTAGGCAGTACATAGCGAATTGTAAAAGTAAGTTGATCCATGTGTGAAATATCAGGTGTGGAGTCAACAGAAATTGAGAAGTACTTTGCTGTTTTTACTTCATCTGTTATTGAGGACATAACCTTTTCTGCCTTTATTCCAATGACTTCCTCAGAAATGACATGGGACAAGTAGGAAGTATGACCACTACCTTTGTTTGCGTGTTTCTTGATATGTGCTGCCAAGAAACTGTCGTATGTGCTCAGCAGCTCTAGAATCCCAAGATAGTTTCCATTGTGTACTGATCCAATTACTTCATCTTTACCTCGAATGGCTAGCCCGCGTTCGCAAAGTAGCTTTAAAACATCTACATACCTCCTCAATACTGCTTGCCAGTACTCGTATTCACTTTCATATTGTTGTACTAGATTAGAGTCAATACGGGCACCCGCAGTCTTTCGATATATCATTTCGACCATACTTTTCCTGTGCTGATCTGACCTACTGTGAGATTCTATGACATACCTAGCGTTCTTCCAACCATTGAAGCCAGTTGTGAATGAGCTTTCCACCTTTGACATAAGCTTGCAAGCAAAACAATACACTTTACCAGTTGTTTTAGAGTAACAGAGCCATTTAAGATTAATTTCTTGGCCAGATAATGAATGAGTTCGAGTGAATAATGTCTTTGTACAATGACGGGTTCTGTTTAGCTCTTTCACAGCTGACTCTTTGAAGTCGCCATCACAGTGTCGACATTCTGCGCTTCCCTTTTTCAACCAATAGTCACACACATTTTCAGTAATTATTTTAGGCCATAATCCAAGATCCGTTTCAAATCCTTGTTCAGTACCGGTATTCATAACTTTCACTTCCTCTTGTGTCTCCTCACTGTCACTGTGACAGTACTAGTTGTGGCTTCTCCAGTTGTTTGAGGCGTAATTGGTGTCTCTACTGATTCAGATTCAGTTTGACCGGATTCAGTTTGAGTTTGTGATTTTGCAGATTCAGATACTGTTGGATATGTCAACCATTGAGTTATTTTTGGTAGTTTTTTTACTCTTTGGTTTACGTCTGCCTTTTCTTGTCGTTTAACAGAGCCAGCTTTATACTTCCTCCCTTGATCACGATCACGACTTGTTGATTTCTCCATTGTGCCTCAGTGCAGCCTCACTGCCTTATCCTGAAACATAAAAACATAAAAAACAAACTATTTACACTTGACCCTCGGTTTAGTATTAATTAATACAGTTTAATTAATTAATTAAATACAGACACTAAACAGTTGTTCGGGTGAAAAAGTCGCTTTATGGGAAAAGTCGCCAGCCCCCACCAGTGGCGACTTTTTCCTTAAATATGTATAAAATGTATTTATTATGAAATCTAAGCTAAACTGACCTAACCTAGCCTAAGTACGTTTCATATAAAAAAAATAATTACATTAATTTAACCTTTTTCAACTTATTTATGTTATTATAAAGCTGACTAAAACTCCCCCATCCCCATTTATTGACTGGCGACTTTTTCGAGATACGACTTTTACCATTACTTACCACTAAACACACTCACATGTGCACTCCACAGCGGCCTGAATATAACTAAACTCCCGCCAGCAAAGAGAGTGATACCATAATTATCACTAATCATTAATCAATTGTATTATTTATAGTGGAATCCAACATTATAATTATATGTGAGGGCGCGGGGCCCTCACAGGCGCGGGGCCGTAGGCCATGGCCTACTCGGCCCCCCCCTAAATCCGCCACTGCTACGAGGTTGGACAGTATTTTAGATTTAGTAATAACTACGGATGATAGGCTAATCACGGATCTTCAAGTAATAGAACCGTCAAGCAATAGCGATCACAATATGGTAGAGTTTGTCCTCTTAGTAAGTCACTCGAAACCAGCTAACTCGACTAAAATTCCTAACTTCCAGCACGCAGACTTTTGTAAATTTCGAAATGAATTGTCACACGTCAATTGGGAAAACGTAATGGGGATCTCCAACGCAAAACTAATGTGGGAATCGTTTGAAACAGTATTTAGGACTATAAATGAGGAATGTGTACCGTACAAGATTAAGCGTGCGAAAGTAAACAACATGCCCTTGTGGTTTACTTCTAGAGTAGGAGATATAAAGAGTAGAGATGACTTATAGGCTGCATAAGTGTGATAAAGACAATTTGTGGTTACGAAACAATTACATATCTCTAAGGCGTGAAGCGAAAAGTGTAATAAAAAAGTCCACGCGCGAATTTGAAATCTCCATAGCTCGTGACGGCAAAGAAAACCCCAAGCGATTCTTTCAATACGTCAACAATAGGAATCCAGTAAAAAGTGTGTTTGGGCCGTTGAAAAATTTTAACGGAGATCTAGTTTCTGAAAACAAGCAAATGGCTACCTTGCTAAACGAATTTTTTACGTCAGTTTTACAATAGAAGATGTAACGAATATCCCTACGGTCATATACAATACCTTTTGATAATGGTAATGCTTTGGATAATATTGTGGTTAATGAAAGGGAGGTAATGCGCTATATTGATAAAATGAAAATGCGTAAATCACCGGGGCCGGATTCCATATATACATATTATATATATATTATATATATATATATATATATATCCCATACAACTAAAAGAATTAAAAGAAAGCATTGTTGTGCCGCTAACAAAGATTTTTAATGCGTCTATTTCGGAGGATTGCGTACTAGATAATTTCAAGTTAGCAAATGTAACACCTATTTTTAAGAAAGGTGATAAAGGTGCGGCGGGAAATTATAGGCCAATCAGTGTAGTCGAACACTTAGGATTGCATAACTTGGTTAGAAATACGCAGCACAGTTTTAGGCGAAACAAATCCTCCTTAACTAATCTTTTAGAATTTTTTCAAAGCGTGGCTGAAGTTTACGATAGTCATCGGGCGGTTGATGTAGTGTATTTAGATTTTCAAAAAGCGTTTGACATCGTACCGCACAAAAGACTCATTGAAAAAACTAAGGCTCATGGAATCAGGGGGGTAGTAATAAATTGGATAGCAGAGTGGTTACGAGGTAGGAAACAGAGGGTTGTCGTTGATGGAGCAGAGTCGTCTTGGGCTAATGTAGCGAGCGGCGTTCCTCAGGGTTCTGTATTGGGCCCCTTGCTTTTTCTTATATATATATATTAACGATTTATATGTCGGCCTAGTCAGTACAGTTTCAAAGTTTGCGGATAAGACGAAGTTTGGTGGTAGGGCGATTAATGACGAAGATAGAGGTAAAATCCAGGAAGCTCTGAATAAAATCGTTGATTGATCAGTCACATGGCAAATGAGATTTAGTCGATAAGTTCAAAATTTTACATATAGGTTCGCGTTACGGTAATTTGCGTAGAGTACATCAGGGAAGGAGTTAGCAAGCGTAGAGCAGGAAAAAGATTTAGGAGTTATAGTCACTGGTGATTTAAAAGTGGTGAAACAAAGTACCACAGCGGTCAATAAAGCGGACAAAGTGCTAGGTTTTATAGCTCGGAATTTTGAGTACAAATCGCGCTATATTATTGTTCCTCTTTATAAATCATTAGTTAGACCCCATTTGGAGTACGCGATCCAATTTTGGAATCCGCATATGCGAAAAGATATAGACAAAATCGAAAGAGTTCAAAGACGAGCAATTTAGATGATTCCGTCGCTTAGGTCGAAGTCGTACGAGTATAGGCTTAAGGAGTTAAAATTGACTACACTCGGGACTGGCAGGCTAAAGGGTGATCTAATCCAGGTTTTTAAAATTATGAATGTGTTCGATAACGTAGATAGAGATAGCTTTTTCGAAATATCTCAATAAATAGGACTAGAAATAACGGGTGTAAGTTGACAAATAGAAGGTTCGAGACAGCAGTTGCCAAAAACTTTTTTACGCATAGAATAGCAAATAGGTGGAATAGTTTGCCGGTAGAAGTAATTAGTAGCACGTTTATAAACATGTTTAAAAATCGATTAGAGGCATATGTTGATAGGTTGGGTATAGTTTAAGATATTAAAATTAAGGCTTGTGGTTCGGGGAACCCACGTGAAATTGTAGGTCCTCTCCGCCACCACGGAGGACATGCACAATACACAATTACGAACACAGTTAGGTAGACCAGCCATGAGTGGATCCTAGGTCTTTGTTGGTCTGAAACATTAAAAATATATATATATAATTACGAACGATAGACGCCTGGCTCAGAACAATCCCCGATGAGCCGGGCGTACCTGGCTCTGTGAGGTGGAGAGCGCAAGAATCCAACTCACTACTTCACCAGGCCAACTCGAGAGGAGGGGCGACAAGCTTGACCTTCGCGAAATGAGAAATCATCGCGCGAAACCTTTGTAAGGTTGTAAGATAAGGTAAGGTGTATATATATATATATATATATATATATATATATATATATATATATATATAAACGGGTGTAAGTTGACAAATAGAAGGTTCGAGATATATATTTAATCCGCCTCGGTGGTGTAGTGATTAGCATCGCTGACTACGAATCCATCGGCCCGAGATCGAGACCCGGTGATGGCAGGCGGCGCGCAGCAAAACCCGGCTGTCATCCTTCCACACAATAAAAATTGGTTGGTACATAAATGGGTACCCCGGGAAACCCCTATGGTTAAGCCGCTGAGCTGCTGATCGGGAGGTCGTGAGATCGAATCCGGGCGAGGACTTTGTAATTCGGATTTGTAGTTCTGATTCCACGTTAAACTGTAGGTCTAAGGTGGAGTAACAAGCTTGACCTTCGTGAGAATGAATAATTCAGGCGGAAGCAAAACCAAGGTTATTAGTTATATCGTTTTGTTAATTTTCATTGGGATTTCTGAAGACACTATTTATTTTCGGAATTATATATTTTAATTTCGACCGTACTGAACTTATTGGTAAAAGAAAAATAACATTTATAAGTTTCGAAAATTACTAAAGGAAACAATTTGAGCGAAGCGTGTAAACAAATATGTGTATGCAAAACTGTAACGATTATTTGTGGTACGCATTGTATGTAGTATCCATTGCTACACTTTTACTGTTCGATTTTCCCTTTCCTCCCACTCTTCCTCTTCTACTGTAGCAGCTTCTGTCTTATTGTCGTCCTCGCCCTCCGCAACATTGTTCCACGGCTGCGCGTCAGTGGATAGGAAGATCATATAAATGAGCGACGTCACCACGTAACTCGCGAAGCCAACCCAGTATACGGTGATCCACTCGTTCAGGGTCTGAAAGAGTACGGTTTGTAGAATGTTCGTTTTAACACGGCACTAGACCCAATTACACTCAAAATGACATTTAACTAAATAATAAAACTTCAGTTGCTCACGCAAGAGCGTAATGAATATAGTATTAATAGTCTACTATAATATTAAGTTAATGATTACGTGAGGCTCGAGTTCACCAGATCTTCTCAGATCAAATAATATTTTTAATTAGGAGATTAATAGAGTGAGTTCTCTTCCTTTAGTAAACAAAATGAGATTCAATTGGGACAAATAAATGTTACAGTTGCTCGAATGCAAGTTGAATGCAAGTTGATAGAATGAATGAAACGAGTTGAAATGTTATAAATATGACCTTGAATAATGACTTTAATATTATAATAACGCGCGAGGAAATTAGAGTCTTTATCTGAAGTTAGATGAGTGACACCCGGCCAGCGCAGCCTGTTACAACGTCGTTACATGATGAGATGTAACGTATCATTAATATGGAAAACTGATACGTGTGGGTAGTCGGGAGGTAACGAAAATGGTCCACTGAGTAGGTAGATAGTTAATCTAACAATTATTAAACTCCTTTTATGTTAATAACTGGATGGATGAAACCAATTGGTTGCTGACCAGAGTTAATCTTCACACTAGTATTTATATACTGTGTGATAAAGCGCACTTAGTTGTATTGAAACAGTGACACTAGCAATCAACCAACCAACACAAAAAAAGCTGGAGAAAAAAAGACAAAGCACACATGCGGTAACAGCGGTGTGGCAAGCAAGGGGCTTGAAACGGAAAAAAGAAACAACCCGCTTTTTTTAAAGTGCGTTCACCTGAATTAAACAAATAGAAAAATGACTCCAAAAAACAAGACCAGGTCTGGCTGAGGAGACCAAAATTTATCTAATAACACTTGTTAAGTGAACCGTTGTATTCTAAGCCCCAGTCTAGTGATAACAGTTTAAACTAGGTCCAGTTAGATTAGGCCTACATTGTGGTCTAAGACCTAGCATCAACTCATAGTTGTACTGTACACCTTTGACGATTGGTTAGGTTGTCGTGATATTTTCGTTATTTTGAATGAAAATATCACGATTTAACCCAACTAACAAAAATATCACGATAACCTTACCAATCGCCACGGGCGTACAGTTGACCTAACCTGGAATTCAGTTAACCTAACTGGGCATTCAATAATTCATTTGCACAAGAAATGAAAGTCGGATTTGAATAAAACACCAAAATACACCCAAAAAACTTTTCTCATATCAAAATCGACATTAAATATATGTTAGGACCCGGAAAGGGTATTTTAATTGGAATATACGTCGGGACCCGGAAAGGTAAGTAGTACCGGGGTGGGTTAATTGGGAGCCAATTCATACAGATCATTTTTCACAACTAAGAACTTTCTTCAAGGAAGGAAGCGAGGTGTGACGCTCACAGCAGAGAGGGAAAACTTCGATGGAGTCTCGCGATGTGACGTCATCTTGGTTGGCTGTGTGTTGCTGGAACAATGTGCTTATTGTGAAGGTAGAAGTCGGGAAAGTACCTGAAGGCTTCTTTGTAGCTACATAACTAAACACCTTCACCTGTCAACCCACACCTACACACAGGCATAATATATATATATATATATATATATTAGTATAATAATTACCTCCTCAGGTGTAAGGGCACCAATAACAACTGGTGCTGACATAGCATAAAGAAAGGCAACGGTTCCGGATAATCCCATAACAGTACCTGTGGAAATGGTTTTCTTCATTCATACTTAATCTAAATTTCAATGGAGTGAATATGCTCCCAATCACTTTACAGAACTCTCCATCTGGGTAATTCATTTAGTAACAAAGAGGTTGCTAGTTCGAGTTATGGACTTCAGACAAAGGCTTGGCCATAACTACTTTTTAATGATATATTTAATATCAAGTAGTGTTGTAAGTAATTAAAACTGGAAGAATATCATGTGAATGTTTTATATGTTAAAATTTTCATCTACTTCGTCTAAAAACAGTGTTGTTGATTGTGCAGCTATTTATTATTTTGTTTTTACTAAAAAGTAAAACAAATATACCCGCAATTTTTAATTTTACCTGCAAAATTGGGTGCGATTTCTACGATATTGGTAGCATAACCGTCGATATTAGCACCATTCATTGCCAGTCCAACTATAAAAAGTGACAAGGCTGCGAGCCAACTGCATCCAACGTATCCCACCATAACAATTGCAATAGCAGGCCCCCAACATCCTTTGGAGACAAAATATAGTATTATTATTATTATTTATACTGTATACAGTATATATGAAGGGGAGAAATATCTTGACAAGATATTTAATAAATAAGATTATATAGATCTAAACTGTAAAGTAAAAGTGATTTTAAATATTAAAGTATTCGTCAGTTATTTCTGTTGCAGGTTACCAATAACAGTCAAGATGATTTTCCAAGTTTTTGGATGTAAAGTCACTTTTTTCTTCAGATAATTGGACGTCCAACTAAAGAAGTTGCTTCCTAAGAACCTTGCGAGGAAAGGCAGGGAAGAAAGGGCTCCATTCTGAAAGTAAATTTGCTGACGTAACACAATGTTATAATAACAAATACATTACTTGTGTATAAATGAATGGGGGTTAACAGTGAAAGGGCTGAAGAAGTAGTTTCTAATATACTGTAAGATATTGTCTTTATACAGTTATTAGGCACAGAATAAAATGTCATTTAATTTTTTATTAGCAACTTTGGCCACCTTTGGCCACTAGCTACGTGAGAGGATCCGTGAAGGTGACTGAAGTATCAAAGGAAGTGTTGGAGAGGCGACTGAAGTGGTTTGGGCACGGACAGAGGAGAGAGAGGAGGAACACCTGATGAAAAGAATGTTGGAAATGGAGGTTCCAGGTAGAAGGAGGAGAGGCAGACCGAAAACCAGGTGGAAGGATGCGGTGGCGAGGGACATGCGATCAATGTTCCCTCTAAGGTGTGCGCGTGTGCGCGCGCGCACGCGTTGTGAAACCCGCGCACACAGCAAAATAAAATGCGCACAGGCTCAAGCGTATTACGAGTCACGACAGTAAATGAAGTAATTTAAAAAATTTCAGTTTAATGAATTTTATAAAGAACAAATTAGGAAACCGCTTGAAAGAAAATCATTTGGACATGCTCATGCCAGTTAAAAGTTACCTAAATGATGACGGATGTATTAATCTTCATAGTTTATTTGGAATGGGCAAATGCTAAAGATCGTCGTGAGAAATCACAACCATACTTACATGAAAGGCACTTTCATTTAATGTTATTTTGATTATATTTTATTTTATTTTATTGAATTTTATTATTTTTTATTTTATTCCTATTTTGTGAATGGATAAAATCATGTACAGTATTATTAGTATAATCTTGATAGTCTATTTTAAATTGCTAAATGCTAAAAATTGTTTTGAGAAATGATAACTAAAATAGTAATTTTCAATTAATGTTATTTTTATTTTATTTCTTTATTTTGTTGAATTTTATTTTACTATTTTTTATTTTATTCCTATTTTTAGAATGGATAAAACGTTTTCTTTTTTAAGAATATATAATATTGTAAACAGTTTTTTAATATCCATTTAATAGTACTGTAATGATCAAGCTATCACCTTATGGAAATAATATTTATTAAGTATTTAATATTTATATACTGTATATTTAATTTTGAAGAAAAGTTTGCGCAATTTTTCACCATGAATCTAAATGTATGCACAACGAAAATTTCTTGCGCACACGGACTAAAAAAAATTAGAGGGAACATTGCATGCGATGTGTGGGATTGGAAGACATGATGGACAGGAGAAGATGGCGGACGAGAGTGATGGACCATTGTGGCGACCCCAAATAGGGAGAAGCCGTAGAAGAAGAAGAACTTTGGCCACCTTAAAATTCAATTATGTTTTAAATGTAGTTTGTTTTTCGTGAACAGCAAATGTGAATGCGATTTGAAAAAGCTTACAAATCTTTTTCAGTAATACTACATACTATTTTACTGTGGCGCTATAATACGAGTACTTACGTTTCTGATATTTACTCCAATGATTGAGCTCATATAAACTGGTAACTGAGTTATAAACATATTCAGTCCGAACATATTTCCAGCATGAGCGGAGCAAATGGCCCACAGAGGTATACTTGACAACATCTTCAACCATGGTACTTTAAGCTGAAAAGTGCCGAGTTAGGATTACTTACGTTGATCATTTTATTCATTAGTGATCATCATTAAATTATGTCAAAATCTATAAAATGTGTTGCCCTTTATTATGAATTTTAAATGCCACTTGTTATTTTTATTACAGCTATAATAGGAAACTAAAATTCCTGAGAGAAATAACAGCTTCTGACTGGACTAGAATAACCGAAAATAACCATGACACTGGAACAAAATTTTAAGCATTTTCAAGCCCACTTATAGGTATATTCAATACAAACTTTTCTCTTAAATCAAAAGTAATATCTAAAACTGAATACGACAACCAATGGATCACACCAACACTCATTGTGAGTATTAAACGCAAGTATACTCTTTAAATTATGGAAGACTGATATTATTACTAGGGGTGCACCGGATAGCAGATATTACTATCCGGCCGGATACCGAATAGGTCAGATATTAAGAAAAATATCCGTTCGGATACCAGATAATTAAAAGACTTAAATGTCCCCAACAGTGAATTTTCAATACTCAAGGTAGCATGTGTTCATGCTTTCATGAAAGTACCAGTATCACAAGTTAGTCTGTTTTCACGAGTGAAACTGGGTTATTTGTTTTGTTCCAATATTCTTTCTACACTACTGTATTTCACAGCTACCCATAATGCTAAGGGAATGGTGATATGAGTTAAAGACAACATCACCATTTTTCCCGTCCAGCGTTGCTACGTCTACGGAAAATTATGAATTTCAACAGAAATTATGATGGAAAACAGAATTTAAGATATTTTCACAAAAACTTTCAACAATTAAGAAAATCTATAGAAATATATAAACAATAATATATTAAAAATAAAAAAAGAAAGTCACAATGGACCCATTTTATCTGCTTCAAAAGTGTTCCCTGTCGCAGTTTTGACTCGTACACTACATGTCTAATCCGGTAGCTGCTGGTTGTGATTGGGTAGCAGTATTATTTGGCAGTTGCGTCTGATAAAAGTCGGTATTATTATAGGCTATCTCCCTTCTCTCACCGACACCAGGTAAATATATTTATATTATAGTGAATACGTATGAATGTAAATTTAGTAGTTTATCGAGTTTAGAAAATCTTTAAAAGGATAATGGTCGAAAGTTTGTTTAAATATACACTGTAGATTGAAAGACTAAGATGTTCTCACCTGTTTTGTTTGTCAACTTAAAATAAATGGAGCAGTTTCATGTAAAATGTTATTCAATTAATTTAGTTAATATCCGGCTATCCGGCCGGATACCAGATACAGGATAATTGCTAATATCCGGTCGGATATCCGGCGGACCCCTAATTATTACCGAACAGACCCACAAAAGTGGGGGTAGGGGGTAGGATGCAACAAAAATGCCAAGAGGGTAGGGGAGAGTGGGAAAGGGAGGTAGTGGGGCAAAAATGCTGAGGGGGGGTAGGGGGTGGCCACTAAGCTTCATATTAAAAAATGCTGAATGAGAGACTCAAAGGAGAGAGAGAGAGGGAGTTACAAGGACAAGCAGTACCTCAAAAGGGCTTGCGGCCCATACCGTGGAGGTATCAACGGCAACGGGTGCCAGGGAAAAATTCCTACACATTGTCACAGCTAGCTTCTCAAACAACCACTCCAGAAGAGAGTAACACACACCCTCAAATAGTGTGCAAGATTCGGTCTAACCTTTTCTTGAACTGATCCACAGAGGAACTGTTCACAACTTCTAAAAGTAGCCTGTTCCACGTGTCTCAGATCTTATAGGTAAAGTAATTCCCACACACACACACTAGTGCTAAACCGTTTCAAATCCAACTTCCAACCATTGTTGCGATTTGAGTTATCATTTAAACTAAACATGCTTCTAAAATCGACATCGTTGAACCCGTGTAAGAGCTTGAAAACTTCGATGAGTTGACCGCGCAGCCTCCGAGTTTCAAGTGAAAACAAATTCAGGGCGCGTAAGCGTCGATTGTAACCCATATGCCTAATGGAAGGGATTAACTTTGTGGCCCTCGCCTGAACTCGCTCAAGCCTCTCAATATCTTTCCTGAGGGTGGGCGACCAGAACTGCACAGCATACTCCAGGTGCGGCCGAACCAGGGAATTGTGCAGAGTGAGCACAATCTCCTTGTTCCGAAATCGAAATTGTCTCCTGATATAACCCAACAGCTTCTGGGCTTTCTTTTCCACCTCTACGCACTGTTTGGTAAACTTAAGGTTGCTAATTAGCACACCCAAGTCCTTTTCCAAATCAGTGGCCTCGATATTATTCCCCAACATGGAGTAGTCCGACTTGGGATTGGCGTAGCCAATGTGCATGACCTTGCATTTACCCAAGTTAAATGGCATTTGCCATTTTTCGGACCACTCTCCTATCCTACGTAGGTCCGCACGCAGTTGCTCGATCGCTTCGGGCGTCCGAACATTGGTCCCAAGCTTGGTGTCATCAGCGAATTTGGCGATCCTACTGACGATGCCAGCGTCGATATCATTTATGTAAACGATAAACAACAGTGGCCCCAAAACGGAACCCTGAGGAACCTCGCTAGTGACCGAGGCCCAACCCGAGCTAGCCCCTTTAATTACAACCTTCTGCCGCTTATTCTTCAGCCAATTTCCAATCCAGCTACGTACTTCCCCACCAATACCCAGCGCGCGGACTTTGGCCATTAGCCGGCGTGAGGTACCTTATCAAAGGCTTTCTGAAAGTCGAGATAAAGTATATCAATTGTTCTACTCTTATCGTACTTACTCCACATGACGTGGAAAAACTCGAGCAGAGAGAGAGAGAGAGAGAGAGAGAGAGCCTGTATGTCAGGAGAAAGAGAGAACCTGTATTTAAGGAGAGAGAGAGAGAGAGAGAACCTAACGTAGTATGTATGTATGTATGTATGTATGTATGTATGTATGTATACTGAATAAATAACATCCTATTACCAAAACTTCTTGAAGTAAACTGCGGGGGCCTGTGGCAGTTGACTGTCAGTCAGGAACCACAGCCACTCGTCCTGGCTTAGTGTATATATATATATATATATATATATATATATATATATATATATATATATCAGTGATGGGAAACTGAATCGAACTGGAATAGATAAACTGATAAAACCGATATTATTTTATGAACTGAAATCGAAAAAAACTCGAACTGAAAAAAATTCTGACAACTAAAATCGAAATTCGAACAGAAATTGAAAAACAATCAAAAACTGAAATCTGAATTCGAATAGATTAAAAATAACAGTTTTGCGTATCAGTTTTGAGGAGCATTTGGATTGCAAAAAATATAAATAAAGTTAATTATATATTTTCCTTTTTTTGCGACTTAACATTTGTATGGATTTAAAATATCCATTTATCCTTTAATTCGATGTAGAAAATAAGGCAGCTGAAAGTACTACAGACAATCGCTTTAAAAGAAAGAAAAAGAATTAGGGAGGAAAATTTTTATCCCATATCAAAATACTTTTTAATAATGAGTGTGCTCCTTTCGTTGACCTACGTTTAATCACTTCGTTAGTTTTTTCTGCCCATTAAATTTTTCAGTTCGATAATAGCTATAGTCCGGTTACACGGGGTGGGAACCCTGCATTGTTTGTTATAAAGCAAATCTTGATATATTTTGAAAGCTTATACCACCCCATTCAAGAATCCATCGAGTGTACACCTGACCCCCACTTGGCTTTTTCAATATGGCCGCCATTTTCCAAGATGGCCGGCGAAACTGAAAAATCCCATATCCTGGTCAATACTTGATGGATTTTGATGATCTTGGTGTCATTTCTACGATTTTTTAGGATGATGAGTCGATCTGGAGGGGTTGCAGATACTTTGGGAGTCGTTTTGACCCACATTCGTCAATACTCAAGGTCATTGGAGGTCAAACGCCCCCCGAAATAAGGAATATCCCATATCCCGGGCAGTCGTGGAGATATTTTGGTGATCTTACTGTCGTTTTTATGGTTTTGGGCGAGACTGAGTAGTTCTATATGCACATGATAACAGTAGGATATCATTTTGCAACTCCTTGGGTCAAGTCAAGGTCATTTGAGGTTAAAGTTTGGCCTTGAAATACGATAATGCCACAGTTGACATCACTGTATTTGCTTTATTTCAGTGACAATTTCTAGAATCTAGCTAACTGATGAGCACTTAACATCTTTTCTGCAGATAAAACCAGATCATAATGCTTAAATGACATAACTCACATTATATGGATATGGATATTCGGATATAAACCACAATTTATGCTGAAGTGCAGGGCACATGCATTCTATGGAAGGTTGCAAAGCTACAAGATATGACCTCGTAAGCAAAACAAAGCTCACACCTAGCTGGGGGATTGGCATTGACAACTTTGATGCAGTTATTCACATTAGGTAACCATTTATTGGAGGCAAATATCAAAAGACATGGTTGTGTCAGGATCGTCAGGATCATCAGTCCTTTCTTCGTTTGCGTTTTGGGTCAATGGATTGTTGCAATCCAAGCCGCTGCCACATGCACAGAACATTGTGCAAGGGATTCCGCGTCTCATGCAGCCGCAGCGACTCCCCCTGCATGCTGATCGTGATTCACACCCACATCTGATTAGCTTCAGAACTTCATCTGGTGCTAAGCACACTCCTTCACCAACTGTTTTTGCGATGAGAACTCTGTTTGTTTCGTCTCTCTCCCACCCATAATGCACAGGATCAAGTAGGGTGGGTCACACTTTAGTGCATCGAGCCAGTTCACCACAGTGTAGTGGGCTCTGAGCACATTTTGATGGAAAGCTTCAGTTGTTGGTGGTAGAGAACGTAGTTTGGGTGCAGCAGTTCCCGACTTCCCTGTCTTCTGAGCCCATACTCGCTGACGACACTCAGTAAGAGATGAGGATGTCTTATCCCCATAGCATGCAACAATGAACGCTGTTGCCTCTTTCTCGATATGGTCAAAGCATGGATCAAGGGACCCCAGCTTGTCTAGCTTCTGACCCTTCTTGGCTGTGGCAATGGCAGTGGCTTTGCCGATGCCATGTATTGATGCCACTGTGTCACAACCACTCAAAGCGTGTAGTTTGAGGAGTTGTGGGATGATGTCTTTGTGCTGGGTTATAGTTGCTCGGATGTCCACTGATTTTCTGCCACGCACTGGAGACGCCATAATCATGGGACAGCCTAGTTTCTTAAATTCATAGAAGTAAGTCAGCATGGCAAACACGTCTGTGTCATCACAAATGATGGAGATGCGGGCATCAGAATCTTTCTCAGCTTGTGCGGTAGCGTGTTGTGTTATTATCACGTCAGCCTCTTCATGAGATGATGAGAGCTCCAATGCTGCTCGACTCCTGCCTCGCACAATGGAAGTCGGTATGGTCTGCCATCCTGCAAGCACTAGTTCATGGTCTTGGGTTACAGTTGCGAGATACTCACTGTCAGCAAGGATTTGCTCACAGAGCAGCCTGTTTAGTTGCTCCTTGTTCGCGGTGCACGTGAGAACAGCGTCTCTTGTAGGCAATGGGGTGTTGAGGTCCAGTTTGTGAACTCTGCTGCTCTTGCTTCTCATTGCCCGAGTGCTTGATTTTGGAGAGAAATCATAGTAGCGATCAAAAGCTAGTACTACAGATGCATGAGAAAGATGTTTCGGTAGCCATACTTTGAAGGTTTGGATAAATGTAGCGACTGTGCCACTAGCAGGCCAGTCGACTGTCCACAAAACAGCTGACACATCCATGATAACTGTTGGTCGACCCCATGTTCGAGAGGATGTTTCCACTCCCAAGTTCTGCTTCATTACTGACTTAGCTGCAGTTCTCATTAAGCCATCTGGTTAGAACAGTGCGGGTGGGTATGCCGCACTACGTAGTCTTTTTGGCTCCGCTGTAGGGGTATCACATTCTCTCTTTTTCATGAATGCTGATAAATTCCGCTTGGACACATAAGTGGAAACACAGTTCTTGTGACAACAAAGGATTTTTGCTCCATCTTCCAAGAGAGGCTCTAGTCTCGCTCGAACATCTGGCTGCCCTCTGATGTCGCTGCTCTCTATGATTTTCTGAATCCTCCCACAACTTGAAAGACCTTTCTGACCTCCATGACAGCTACGCAGGAAATCCTTGAAGAAACATTCGTCTGCAGCTTTTGTAGAACCTGAAAAATAAGAATTTTGTTTACCCATTCTTCAGAGTACAAATCGCATTGAAATAATTTATCCTCAGCAAATGAAAACTAAACAATGCTCACCTGGTATATTCTCCATATTCAGCAGTCAAAAAATAATTTTGGAATCAGCACAACCAAGACGTCATCAAACCACCGGGTGGGCAGCACCATCAGCAGTTATCTCAACAACCTGAAAAAAATAAGAGGAATAACACTGGTCTACAGCCAAAATGCTTCGGAAATAAAAGTAGTCAATCTTTACTAATTTTGGGTCACTGAATACGAAAATGATGCCTAAAATTGCCAATTGGCTCTATTTATAAAGATATCAGGCAACCCTGCACCCTACTGACTGGACTTCATCTGTCGCGTAATATGTAGACGCCTGTGGCACATTGACGCATTGACTCTACTGCGCATGCGCGTAGTTATATTTTTTATTTTAATAAATTAATGTAAATATATACGTATACATATATATACAATAAAATGTAATTTTAAATTTATCTATTACGTTATGTATTTGTAAATTATTTATTAAAAAATAGATTGGATCATTTTAACATATTGCTTCCCATAATGTTTTTGATATTAATATAAATGGAATACTAACCTAACTTAACCTTACCTAATTTAAAATTATTAAAATGCAATGTAATTACATTAATTTATTAAAATAAAAAAAATATAACTACGCGCATGCGCAGTAGAGTCAAAGCGTCGCTGTGTCACAGACGTCTACATATTACGCCACAGCATCAGTTCATTCGCGGAAGTCATACAGTGCACCCTTGTCAAACTCTTTTTAGTGTTTGCTTTTGAAACTGAATTTTTTTCTGCCTAATTTGAACAAAGATGCCTCGTAATTGCGTGAACAGTGTAGATAACTTCTGTTATGTTTGTGGAGAATTGACTTTTGCATCACAAAAGCGTTCTATAACCGCCGTGATTAGGAAAGCCTATCACCTTTATTTTGGCTGTAAGATTGAAGATCAGGACAAGAGCTGGGCCCCACACATATGCTGCAATACTTGTGCAACAAACCTTCGCCAGTGTTGAATCGGAAAAGGAAATCTATGCCTTTTGCAGTGCCAATGGTGTGGAGGGAACCAACAGATCATGTCAGCAATTGTTACTTCTGCATGGTGCCTCCAGTCAAGAAAGGTATTTGCAAGAAGAAAAAGTGGATTTTACAATATCCGAATATACCCTCTGCTATACGCCCGGTACCTCACGGCGAAGGACTACCCGTTCTTGAGCCCTCACACTCATTCTCCCTGGAGTCAGAGGACGAGGAGAATGAAGGAACCTGTGAAACTTGTGAGCCTTCAACTTCACAAGACCCTGAATTTGTTTATAACTTGGCATCTTCTAAACCGCACATGAATTAAACGACCTTATCAAGATTTAGAACTGCCAAAGAGTAAGGCAGAGCTGTTGGGCTCCAGATTGCAGCAGTGGAATCTCCTCGTTGAAAATGTTAGTGTGTAAGTTTCGTGACCGTCAAAAAGATTTTGTCCATTCTTCATCATGGAAGGTGACCTTGTAGCTTGCAACGACATCGATGGTCTGATGGCAGCTCTCAACATTATTCACAATCCTGATGAGTGGAGACTGTTCATTGATTCATCGAAGTTGAGTCTAAAAACTGTTTTGTTGCATGTTGGCAACGTATTGCCATCAATTCCAGTTGGTCATGCAGTCCACAAGAAGGAAACATATGACAACATGAAGCAACTTTTGAACTGCATAAACTATGACAAACATCAGTGGTAGGTTTGTGGTGACTTGAAAGTTGTTGCTATCGTGCTTGGACTGCAGCCGGGCTACACTAAGTATTGCTGTTTTCTGTGTGAATGGGATAGTCGGGCTAGGACTTCTCATTACATCAAGAAGGATTGGCCACTCCGACACTCATTGGAACCTGGAACAAAAAATGTTCAGTATCCTCCACTTGTAGAATCGAGCAAGATTTTACCATCGTTACACATCAAACTGGGCGTCATGAAAAATTTTGTTAAGGCTATGGATAAAACGGGGGCGGCTTTTAAGTACCTCGGTGGAAATCCCCAAAGCTCAGTGAACAAAAATCAAGGAGGGTGTATTTGTTGGTCCACAGATCCGCGAGCTTCTTAGAGATGAGGAGTTCGACCGCATCCTAGGTGGTGAGGAGAAGACTGCATGGAATGCTTTCCGGTTAGTAGCAACCAATTTTCTCGGAAATACCAAAGCTGACAATTACAGGGAGCTGGTGGAAAACCTGCTGTTGTTCTGTCAAAAAATGGGCTGCAATATGTCTTTAAAGATACATTTCCTCCATTTGCACCTGGATTTTTTCCGGCAACTGCGGAGCAGTCAGCGATGAACATGGTGAACGTTTCCACCAGGATATCTCAGCGATGGAAAACGCTACCAGGGGAAATGGAGTCCATCACTGTTAGCAGACTACTACTGGACAATAACAAGAGATGCTCCAGAAGTTGAATACAAGAGACAAGCAAAGAAGCGACGGGTTGAATCAGTATAAGTGACTGCATTATACAGGTATGTTACTAATATATGGTAACATATACGCAAAATGTGTACTTAAATTTTCTTGGAAACTGTAGCCAATCGACTGTTTTTATGGTCATATTCGTTTTCAGCACCCCAAAATCCATAAAGAAACACATTTTATCTCCGAAGCACAAACTTTTCAAAATTTGTAGACCAGTGTAATTAGACATATTGGGATTCACCTTACCATGGGGAAAATAATCCCTGATTTCATTTTAAACCCTATGAACTATTCAGTCTCGCCCAAAACCATAAAAAACGACAGTAAGATCACCAAAATATCTCCACGACTGCCCGGGATATGGGATATTCCTTATTTCGGGGGGGCGTTTGACCTCCAATGACCTTGAGTATTGACGAATGTGGTCAAAACGATTCCCAAAGTATCTGCAACTCCTCCAGATCGACTCATCATCCTAAAAACCCCTAGAAATGACACCAAGATCATCAAAATCCATCAAGTATTGACCAGGATATGGGATTTTTCAGTTTCGCCGGCCATCTTGGAAAATGGCGGCCATATTGAAAAAGCCAAGCGGGGGTCAGGTGTACACCCGATGGATTCTTGAATGGGGTGGTATAAGCTTTCAAAATATGTCAAGATTTGCTTTATAACAAACAATGCAGGGTTCCAGTAAAATCAGAGACTGTGCTACCGGACTATTATTATTTTCTTGTTAAAACTCAATTCTTTGTTAAAAAAACTTCTTAATTTTAATGTTTCAGTCTAAATGTGTACTAATGTTGAGCTTCTTATTCAACTTTCCATCTCTGTATTTACTTATAAAAATAGAATAGTATTATAAACAGAAAAATGAATTTCATAATCTAGTTTAATACGGTTCTGCATTGTAAACTGAGTGGATAGTGGTATTGGGGTGTAACTTCTTGTGTCTTTTTAAAATTCTTTGAAGAAGCACTAATAAAAGTCTCCTCTAGAGATGTATTAATAGTTGCTTTGGAATATTAGTAACCTTGTATTTAAATATATTGTTTTGTATGCCTATCCATCATAGACATGCTTCAAGTTGTACAATGTGAAGCTATTAATCTTAAACCTAACCTGAGAAGAGTGGGAAAGAATGGAAAAACTGGCTATGTTTAGTTTTGAGATACAGAGTTTGATGGGAGAGTTTCATGAAGGAAATTATAGAGTGAAGCTATGAAAACAGTTTTTAGTCATAGAGTGTTGGCTTTTTGGTGTGGCATGCTATATTGTAGATAGATTAATATCTTTGTAGGTCCAAGCCACTGTTATAATCGTAGACCCCCAAGATAGGTCTATAGATAAATGTTTACATTGTATAGGCCCCCCCATAATATAATCATAATCTGTTTAATATATGACTATGAAATGAAAAATATCCTGGTTGGCCTTCATTGTCTTTTAAAAAAAAATCACACATTTGTGTTGGAAATAGGTGACAACTTGTGGAGTGCTAGCCAGAAATGGCTGTGGAAAGTTTAAACATTGCAGAAAGGTAGGGGTCAGTACAAATAAAAATGCTAAAATGTTCTGTCGGCTACAAATTCATAGGCTTAACTGGTGGGGTTATTTACAATACAAAATGAGTACGTACTGGTGTTAGTGTGTAACTTGGATTGACATATTGCGTGTTAATTACCACCTCCTTAGTCTGTTTTAAGAAATAATGGGTGTTTTAGAAATTGTGTAAATAATGTATTTAAGCAGATCTTAATTGCTCCTTTTAATTGTAGACTCATTTACCATGAAAGCAGGATTTGGTAGTCAAAAGCTAATTAGCCTACAAGTAGGTCTTAAGTATATTGACCCATTGTTATTTGCAGCTATAGGCTAAAAAGATGCTAGTACTGTTGTATTACCCATTCTTATAAAAGCAGGTAAAATTGCGTTTACAAATTCTATGCTTGGACCTTTTTTATATATGTTTTGCTTTATTAACACGCAGTTATTTACCACTATCAAACCAGCCTACATAACTTAAGATGAGAATATACGCTATTTACTATCTATTTACTGCTACTTGTGGTTGTAAAATCTTTCTGCATACATCTCATAGCTACTGTATTCATCCAAAATTAATGATTTTTAACAGTTTGAGCAGATACATTGCAACTCCCGGATCATCTGAAGATCAGGGCCTCCAGCCCTCTTTAGTTAGCCTTATAAGACTAACAAACGAAAATATCACGACCTAACCTCACCACTGCGTCACCAGTCATTAGGTCAACTGTACACCCTTGACGATTGGTTAGGTTAGGTCGTGATATTTTCGTTAGTTAGCCTTATGAAGTTAACTAAAGAAGGTTGGGGGCCCTGATCTTCAGGTGATCCCAGCTCCCTTCAAGCACAGCGAATTTGACATAATTTGATTGACAACTCTATATTTATCTCAGAACATACTAGCTTATTAAACCAAAATAAATCGGATTTACTACCAGAGATAAGCTATCCATCTTTATAAGTGGAAATAGAACCAAAATAATTATTATGTGATCATTTAGGATACCCAATTTATATAAAAACTTGTACACCAAGTTTGCTTGTTCGTATATTCTCAGTTAATACTTATTCATGAATTTATGTAAACCTATCATTCTCTAAAGCATTTTAGATACATGAGATACAGAGTCAATTATAAGAAGAAATTAATATAATTTGAAAGCAAAAAACTTTTAGGAGAGATGCTGCGAAACAAATCTTTTCATTTAATCCTAAATAAACTTATATTTAAACTTAAACTATTTAAACTTTCTGCATTAGACATTTCAGTGTTAGTCAATTCATCAAACATTTCAGAAATATGGAGAATTTTATTTTCAGGATCTATAAATATGCATATAATTGCATTACAAC
>JAJOZX010007745.1:210000-215000 GCA_023014485.1 Bathynomus jamesi | reverse complement strand
GATAACGAATAATGAAAAATGAGGCGAACCGCCCGGGAATCGAACCCAGGGCCTTCCAATTGCCGGTTGGACGCTCTACCATTATGCTACGGACCTCACTCAATCACAAATCGAAATTCTCCCACATAGGGCAGAACCAATGCCTGAGAGGGCACCCTCGCAAATCGTGAATATGCGCATATAACTGCAATGACCGCGCAGTATATAAATGAATAGAAACGACATAAGTGTTAAGGAACGCCTCTGCACACGAGGAGGAGAGATAACGAATAATGAAAAATGAGGCGAACCGCCCGGGAATCAAACCCAGGGCCTTCCAATTGCGCATATTCACGATTTGCGAGGGTGCCCTCTCAGGGCATTGGTTTCTGCCTATGTGGGAGAATTTCGATTTGTGATTGAGTGAGGTCCGTAGCATAATGGTAGAGCGTCCAACCGGCAATTGGAAGGCCTGGGTTCGATTCCCGGTCGGTTCGCCTCATTTTTCATTATTCGTTATCTCTCCTCCTCGTGTGCAGAGGCGTTCCTTAACACTTATGTCGTTTCTATTCATTTATATACTGCGCGGTCATTGCAGTTATATGCGCATATTCACGATTTGCGAGGGTGCCCTCTCAGGGCATTGGTTTCTGCCCTATGTGGGAGAATTTCGATTTGTGATTGAGTGAGGTCCGTAGCATAATGGTAGAGCGTCCAACCGGCAATTGGAAGGCCCTGGGTTCGATTCCCGGGCGGTTCGCCTCATTTTTCATTATTCGTTATCTCTCCTCCTCGTGTGCAGAGGCGTTCCTTAACACTTATGTCGTTTCTATTCATATATATATAAACAGACCAGTCATTTCAAGTCAGCAGTTGAATTGATTCCAAAAGATCCGTTTGAGATAAACGAAATACGTCTTTTTAAACTCGATTTTAAATTCCATCAACGTTCAACATTTGAACTTTTTATTTTTATTTTTAAAACGTTTTACTTATTCTTCTGTATAAAAGATTCAAACGTTCTGTTGTAACGTTTCAGTGCATATTTTACAATTTTAAGCTACGTCAATATGCTTTCAATTCCGTTTATAAACCGAGATTTTTATTATTTAAAAAAAAATTACGTGATTTTGCTTTATTTCTTATCAAATTTTATGGTTTTTTTAGCTCACTTGTTTTAGTGTTAATAAATTATTTGCTTGCTTGATTGATTGTTCGTGAGGTCTTAATTTTATGTTTTTATACGTTGAGATGTGATTTTAAAGAAAGCGTTTTTATTTTTAAGTAATTTTTTTTTTTATGCTTGTTTTAATGTTTGAAATAAGTGTTACTCCCGCTGTTCTGTCTATTAGAAATTCGCACTAGGTTAGGTTGTTTTTCGACTCTTTGTTCTATCGTTGTACTATATAAGAATACGCGCAAATACGCGCAATTACACGGAGATTGCGAGACGAATTAGATTTTGATAGGAATTTTCTTTCTCATTTAGTTCTCGAGCACCAAAATTTTCCACCTTAACTGCAGAACTATGAACATCATTTCCCCCAAAAAATTAATGCAAAATTCAAATGAAGAGAGATAAAAGATCATTGAAAATGTTTATTTTAAGCATTAATAAAAAAGAACTATGGGCGAAAAAAAAAAACCTCACTGCGGATATTTTTAACGCACTTTTCGCAAAAACAATACCCGCAATTTTTCTGAATGTTTAATTTCCATACAGATATGAAACATAGACCGAAAGGCGTATTTAATATTAAACTATTCAATACATTTTTCTTTCGAGTGCGGAGAGAAAAGAGGGAAGTGGTGAACCAACCACTGAAACCATATCCTTTTTAACTGAATGATTTTCTTCGGGGACACTAGCACCGGACCTCCCAGGAAACAATATATCGAACGAAACAATATATCAATTTAAAGTGTTAAATAAAACTCGCTGATTTTTGGAATAGCTTATGATGTTATTAGTTTATTTTAATAGTTGCCAACTTTATAATATAAAACCAAAAATAGTTAATAAAGTTGATGTCAATCAATGCGAGTGCACGTATGTGAATTATTAAAAAGAAAAATGTATAAAATGTGGTCTTAATTAGTGACCGACCTGCCGAACTCTCGTGGTGCAATTGTAAGCTAAACAAAACACCATATGTTCGCCTCCTTTTTTCCAGTTCATCTATTGATGGGTGAATTACGAGCGATGCAGGAAGCTCTTCTTCATTCAATATTTAGCACTGAAACCCGGAGGGAAGGGACGTTGAGTTGGCACGACGGAAAAAAAAAATTGAGAGATCAGGCAGGAATAAGCCAGAGCATTGTGGCCTGAAAGGGAAGCGACATTGAAAGAAACAGAGGGGTTAAATCCCCTCCCAAAAGGGGAAAAGGGGAAAACTCGAAGGGAACTCCATCATAGGAAACCCCTCTTTAACAATCCAGATGCATCCAACGAACAGAAATAAAAGAAAAAGTGGTAAAACCTTTATTTGTGTTGCAGGTGATTTTTGAACGAAATAAAACGAAGGAAGAATTTTTTTTTTTTTCCATTTATTTCATTTGATGTTAGGTCACGGTTTTTTTCCATTTGTTTATTTTGTTTGTTTATTAGTGTGTGTGTAGAGGAAAAGTTGTTTATTTTTATTTTTTTAAATAAAACAAACAATACCTTTACTTAAACTTAATTATGTAAATATTTTACAGTATTTTCAGTCAGTTTTTCCACAAAAATCAGAATATATATTATATATATATATATATATATATATATATATATATATATATATATATATATATATACAGGGTGGGCGGAAAGTAGCTCCCTATTTTGGATTGGTAAAAAAATACGTATATTATCCATTTATTTCAGAAGAAATAATATGAAAAGGTAGGCATACATGGTAGGTTTTCTCTAAAATTCAATGTGGGCTCCAACTCTTTCCACCAGCTTCTGGAGCCGCCCAGGAATGGCGTCCACTGACTTTAGCAGGAACTCCGGCGGGATGGAGGACATGACTTCCCGAATTCGGTCCTCCAGTTCTTCCAATGTCCTCGGTTTGGTGCGGTAGACTTCTTCCTTTACCCACCCCCAAAGAAAGAAGTCGCACGGTGTCAAGTCGGGGCTCCTGGCTGGCCATTGATGTGGACCACGACGACCCATCCAACGCCCAGGGAAGTGGGCATCCAGCCACTCACGGACAACAAGAGCGAAGTGCGGAGGGGCGCCATCTTGCATAAATATCAGATCGTCGATGTTCTCCCATGTAAAGGAAGAAGTCTACCGCACAACCGAGGACATTGGAAGAACTGGAGGACCGAATTCCGGAAGTCATGTCCTCCATCCCGCCGGAGTTCCTGCTAAAGTCAGTGGACGCCATTCCTGGGCGGCTCCAGAACTGGTGGAAAGAGTTGGAGCCACATTGAATTTTAGAGAAAATCTACCATGTATGCCTACCTTTTCATATTATTTCTTCTGAAATAAATGGATAATATACGTATTTTTTTACCAATCCAAAATAGGGAGCTACTTTCCGCCCACCCTGTACTATATATATATATATATATATAATATATATAGGGTAATTCATAAGTTCTGTCCTAAAAATAACTATACAATATATACCTTTGAGACAGGACTTATGAATCACCCTGTGTGTGTGTGTATATATATATATATATATGTGTGTGTGTGTGTGTGTGTGTATATATATATATATATTTTTTTTTTTTTTTTTTTTTTTTTTTTTTTTTGCGAGAAAGTTTAAGTACACTTGAAAGCAAGTGAAAAATTGCATTTTGAGTGACAAACAACAAAATAGTTTTGGAAACAAAAGATTTACTGGACATAACCAGAAAATGAATAAAGTAAGCCATAATTCAATACATAAAAGAAAAAATGTGAAATTAATGCTGAACAAATGTTTAAGCACAAATGATTAGTGTGCTGCATGTCTATCTACCTTTAGCTTATATAGCTTCAGTCAAATGATTCGGATATTTCTTTACCAGCTTCTTGCACTTCCAAAGACAGGTTTTGGCCCATTCTTCTTGACAAAATCACAAATGCTCAATCAAATTGAAATCTGGTGACTGGCTTGGCCACTCCAAAAGCTTCCATTTCTTTTTCTTCAACCATTCCTTGGCAAATTTGATCGTGTGTTTCGGATCATTGTCCTGTTGCAGAATAAAATTGCGACTCATGGAGAGCTGACGAACTGAAGACATGACATTTTCTGCAAAATTTCTAGATATTTGATGGAATCCATGTGTCCGTTGATTTCCATCAATTTACCAGCCCAGAAACACTGAAACAGCCCCACAAAAGAATACTGCCACCACCAAGTTTGACCGTGGGTATAGTGTTTTTTTCGTCAAATGTTTTACTGCACTCCCTCCAGACATACCGTTGGTCATTGTGACTGAAGTTAGTCTTTGTCTCATCAATCCACATTACCGTCTTCCAGTAGTCAATTCCATGATTTTGGTGCCGTTGGCATACTCTAAACGAGCATCTATGTGAGCTTTTTTGACCAGTGTTTTTTTTCCTTGCAGCTCGTCCAAAGAGACCCATTCTTGTTCAGTCTTGCGTTCAGTGGACAGATGAACAACGATTCTAATTTGGCTCAAAATATGATTTAGGTCCGTAGAATTCAATCTAGGATTAGCAGGAGCCTTCTTGATGATCTTACGATCAGCACAGTTGGGAATCTTTCGTGGTCGTCCACTATGAGGGAGAGGTTTGGTGGTTCCAAGGCGCTTCCACTTATGAATGACCCTTGAAACTGAGGTAAAAGGCACAAAAAGTTGTTCACCAATCTTCCTAACGGCTTTTCCATCACTATGCAAAGGAATAATTCTATATTTAAGAGTGCCCTTAGTGGACTGATGATCGAACAGTATTCAACATTTACATTTTACACTCTGACCAACTTAAACTGCCAGAAATGTTTACTCAGGAAATTTCTAGAAATTTATTGTGGAATATTCTATAATGCTCCGCTGACTGACAACTCTACAATGGATCC
>JAJOZX010007745.1:190000-205000 GCA_023014485.1 Bathynomus jamesi | reverse complement strand
GTGAACGAACACCTTGGTATTTCAACAAGAACTACTCCTACATAAACCATCAAAACCTCCCATTAAATACCATTCATACTCAAAAATTCATCCTTTACACACTCCACATTTCAAAAGTATTGACTCTATTAACACCAACCAACTGGTAAACTTACATACTTTAGAATCGTTACGGATACTAGATGAAAAACAAAAAACCTAACAGTCAAAAGCCGAAATCAGTCATTACTCGGATTGATTGATTTCGGCTTTTTACTGCTACATATATAAAACTATAAATAGCATTAAAGCGCTTACCATATTTTAATAATTTATTGCAGACCTTTCGGACAAGCATATTTTGGGTTAGATTAAGTTAGGTTACATTAGCGTAGGTTAGTTTAATTTAGGTAACATTAGCATAGGTTAGTTTAAGTTAGGTTACATTAGCATAGGTTAGCTTAAGTTAGGTTTTATTGATCCGATGGGTATAGGTCCAAAGAGGGTAACCTTTCTCTCGTATGAAAATACTGAATCAAATCCTTTCCTGAGACAAATGAGCAACATCTTTGGTCACGTCTCAACATCGCCTCCCGTTAGATGAACGAGGTTGAACTACGGTAGGTCTGCTCAGTAGTTCAGTGGGTGATCGTCCTCCGCTTTCAGCTATACAGTAGCGACCCGTGGTTCGGATCTCACGTAAAGTTGTGGGTCGCTTCCTTCATATGACCTTTGCCATTGCGAAGGAGATGAAACAATGCCAGACGTTATCATTATCCCTCAGAAAAATCCGAAACTCTTTCCTTTCGGGTTTTGCTCAAGCAAAGAAAGAGTTTAGCTTTACAACAACGGATGTAATAGAATGTAGCATTGTTTAGCATTTGCCAATCATGAAGGAACTGCGTACATATTGGATCTACCGACTAGTATACTGGAAAGGTAACATAGAGAAGACTTTAATTTAAGCAGTTGTATGTTAAAATGTTTATACTCTTACATTAGACTGTAACAAACTATAATATTCTGGGGTCCATTACCACACACACACACACCACACACACACACACACACACAACACACACACACACACAGAGAGACATATATGCGGGGTCGCGCGTCTTAAGGTACCTAAGCGCCACCACAGGCGAAAACGTGTTTTTGATGGATATCATTATTTTCACCCTTCCTCTATCGCAGTGGTTCCCAACCTGGGGTCCCGGAACCCTGGGGTCCGTGAGTTTTCAATATTTCGAGAGGCTCCAATGGAAATCGTACATTTACCCACGATAAGGGCGCTTAGGCTAAAATTTCAAGTTTCCTTGCTCTTGGCTGGAATTATTAATACTTTTTTTAATAGGCTGTATTTTAATTGCATACTCTCTTATATGTCCTTTATTTGATACTGAAAAATGAGAAAACGAGTTAATTATTAGTTAATAAAAACAGTTTGTTTGGTAGACGGAATCTTTCAAAAACATGGGGTCCGTGGGAAAAAATAAAAATAAAAGGGGTCCTTTGTGGTGAAAAGGTTTGGAACCACTGCTCTATCGCTTGGTTTGGGTTATAATGACCTTACGACACTAGAAGTATGGTTGAAAACCTTATGAAGCGAACTACTTTTTTCACCTCTATCGCCAGCCAAAAGTTCACTCAAAGTTCGGCATAAGAAAATCAAAAAATTAAAAAAAGTATATGTATAAAATATGAAAATCTATTCCAAAAACTCATCAACATTTTCATTAGCATACTTAGAACTCTAATTTAGCCAAAAATGAACGTTCTAGCTCAATTAATAACAGAGATACTATTGCCAGAATGTTGCTGAACTTTGGAGGCGATTTCTGACGAATTTTAATTTTGGCGCTTAGGTACCTTAAGACGCGGGACCCCTTATATATATATATATATATATATATATATATTATATATATATATATATATATATGTGGTGTGTGTGTGTGTGTGTGTGTGTGTGTATATATATATACACTTAATTTAGTACATTTTAGGAACAATTAAAAATACAGTGTGACGCGCGCATACAACAATAGTCAGCTAAACTATATATACAGGGTGTACATAAAGTCAGGATCTATTTTTGTGAAGCCCTTGGAAATTATATGGAATTCAATCATAAAATGCTAAAGTGGTAACATTTATTAAGTAATTAAGAGTAGGATTCGACGTGACGCCCATCAGTATCCCTGCACAGCTCAAATCGTTCCGCAGCATTTCTAAACACATTCTGGAGCATTTGCGGGGTTATGTTATCTGCAGCAGTTCGTATACGTGTACGTAAGTTTTCAAGACTCGTAATCTTCGTCTGATAGACGTGCGATTTGATAAAGCCCCATGCAAAGAAATCTAAAGGGGTTAAATCTGGTGATCTCGCTGGCCAAGGTCTGTTGCTTCTTCGTCCGATCCAGCGATTTGGAAAACGTCCATTTAGATAATCCTGAACAATTTTGGCATAGTGACAAGGAGCACCATCATGTTGATAGACGACGGGGATAGGATTGTTAGTACCGTCGTCTATCAACATGATGGTGCTCCTTGTCACTATGCCAAAATTGTTCAGGATTATCTAAATGGACGTTTTCCAAATCGCTGGATCGGACGCGGAAGCAACCAAAGACCTTGGCCAGAGATCACCAGATTTAACCCCTTTAGATTTCTTTGCATGGGGCTTTATCAAATCGCACGTCTATCAGACGAAGATTACGAGTCTTGAAAACTACGTACACGTATACGAACTGCTGCAGATAACATAACCCCGCAAATGCTCCAGAATGTTTAGAAATGCTGCGGAACGATTTGAGCTGTGCAGGGATACTGATGGGCGTCACGTCGAATCCTACTCTTAATTATTTAATAAATGTTACCACTTTATCATTTTATGATTGAATTCCATATAATTTCCAAGTGCTTCACAAAAATAGATCCTGACTTTATGTACACCCTGTATATCATATTAACTGTAGATCATATTAATTCCATATACAGATTTTATTTAACGTCAGAGACATGAACTATATCTGTTACGTGTTTGTTTAATTGTCACACGAAAACATTCATAAATAGACTTCTATTTACATTGAAAGGTAACCGAATATACGTTTACATTTTAGGCACCCACGCCAATGAACACTATCAACCCAAATATTTACAGCGGCTGATTTAACGTCAGAAATTTATTTTAACAGTATCCAAGATAATATTTATGAAATTAAATACTGAGTAGGAAAAAATTAAGGCTCTAAATTAAAAGAATATAAAATGTTGCTATAATATCGTAGGATTATTTTAAATCACCAAATTTTTATCCATTTTTGTAAAATTAACAAATCCGCAAAATAATTTTCATTTTCATAACTAAATACTAAATAGGGGCGAGGGGCGAGGGGCCTACTTGATAAGAACAAATCTAAGTTACATATTTGGTCTTTTCCGTGTAGTGGTAGTCTCATTCAGGAGAGTGGGACTCTAGTACAGTGATCGGGCTAGACTAATGCGACCTTTTGCGTTAACGCTTGGATTATTATTAATCAGCAATATCGGAAGTCGAACTCCCGACTCAGTGTCTCCACTTCCCAGAAAAAATGGGACGTTTAGTAAAGGTCATAAACGTTTATGAAACGTCAATAACACATTTATGACATTTATTGAAATGTCCCATTTCTTGCTGGATTTGCTTACAGCAGTGATTCTTAACCTTTTTATCATTGTTACCCCAAGAGCTATCCAGGGAAATTAGGATTAACCCATCACGAAAAATGGTAAAAAAACGATAAAAGATGATCTGAGGAATGGTTAATATAATAAATCTGAACAAACATTTATGACTGTAACTTGACTGTAACCCCCCCTCCCCCGGAAAAGGCAGAATTACTCCCAGGTTAAGAACCACTGGCTTACAGGGAAACATGTTTCCCAGTGAGGTCCGGTACGGACGGCGGTAGCAGTCCCTTCAGTAACTCAACCATCTAAGCTCGTTACCAGAAAATTTGCATGGTTACTGCGGTAATCATCTTATGGTTGTCAAATACCTAACCATATATTTGGTTACATAACCAAGTTTTATTTTCTGTATAAAAATGCTCATTTTCTAAAATGATATCGAGGTTAATTCATTAATTATTCAAATATAATATTTAAATATGTATTTTTTTTATTACTGAAATTAAGCAACATAATTCAGAGTTTAATATCAATTTTAAATGTTTGGAATTTTAATTATATTTTTTTAATTAATTGATAAAATTAAGGCTTTCCTTCCCAATTGTTTCTAATGAGCTACTTTTAAAAATTTATTAGCGCCTAAATACCCCTCCATACCCATATTGGTGAGCCAGAAGATACAAAACACACTAAAAGAACAACCATTAAGTTGATCCTAACAAACAGAATAGTGGAGGATACAAACAGTAGAGTGACGAGGGTTTTCATACAAATCAAATCTCTATTCTCAATGTTGAGAACAGCGTTCATCATGCAACCTGTAAAAGCGGGAGAAGACATTATAAGCCTCATTATTCCAAGTATATTACGATTGAATGACACTGTGACAAAGGCTTCCGCGGCAATGCTTTTCACACTCGAGATCCACGCTTTGGAGCAGCACCCTTTGAGACTTAATTCCAAATGGGTTTCTTGAGAAATTTCAGCTTGGTGAACAAAGGAGTTTCAGAGAACGGTTTTGAAGGCTCACGGTCGTCTATTATTTATGAATATTCCTACACGATTTCCAGTTGTGCTTTCCTTCATATATATATATATATATGTGTGTGTGAGAACTTCACAATAATTTCCAACAAATTCGAACTCCGTTAGATATTATTATGCATTATTCATTAGCTTCCCTCGTCCGTATACAAACACCTATTCTATACCTCCCTTCATTTAATTTTGTATATTAGCCTTTTTCTATGTTTAAATGTATTCATAAAGTTTAATAGTCTTTGGTGTTATAGCGAAAATATATAAAGGCGATTCAAAAATAATTTCCCACGAAATTCGGCCGGCAATTGTCCGTTTATAATATTTTAAAAGTCAAAGTTTGTTCAGAGCACTTTGCCAACTGCCCTTAATACATATTCAAATGAAGGTGGGGGGGGAAGGGGGGTTACTGCTATGTCCTCGAAGGTTGGAATTGGATTTGAGAACCCGTTTTAATTTTGCAGTTTTAATTAGAAATCTCCACTTGGAAAAGTTGTTAGTGAGGTGCCGCATAATTTCTAATGAAGAAAAGGAGGGAATTAACATTGAAAAGAGGGGAGATTAATTCAGAAATAATGAGCTAATTTATCATGAGGGAAAATATTTCGAATGAGTGATTCGTATGTTTTTGTGTCCGGCTTAAAATATACATTATAGGGTATGAAATAAAACATGCATTCAGTGCATGCAAGTCTAATATATATACAGGGCGTCCCAAAAAAATGTATACACACTTTAACAGCTGATAGCTCAATTGATGTTTCTTTCTTTCCACGTTAAACCCATTAAATTAATAATGGCAGTCAGACTAAGCTTTGAAGAAAGGAAATTCATTCTAAAATGCTACTGGAAGTGTGAAAACGCAGTTGAAGTGCAAAGACAGTTTAGGAGGGAGTTTCAAACAGATCCACCAACGCGACTTACCATCACTCGAATTAGAGATAAGTTTGAAGCCATGGAACTGTTCAGAATGTCCACAAGAAGCGTTCCGGAAGACCACGGACATCGACAAGCCCCACAAAGCAAGAAAGAGTACTGGAAACGTATCACCAAAGTCCAAGAAAATCTGTGCGGCAAGCGAGTCGTGAGGTAGGAATTTCAGAATCGTCTGTCCAACGCATTTTGAAGCGCTGTCAATGGAAAAGTTACATTCCAAGATTAGTCCATGCTATTAATGAAGATGATCCGGACCGAAGAGTGGAGTATTGCGAGTGGTACTTGGCACGATGTGGATGTGGATTGGACGAAGGGGTTTCGTAGAATACCCTCCGCGTTCACCAGACCTCACACCACTAGACTTTTTTTTTATGGGAATACTTAAAAGACAAAGTCTACGCTATAAAACCTGCAACAGTCGCTGAATTGAGAGCAGCCATTGAACGAGAATGCACACAAATACCAAACGAAATGTTTCGTGATGTTTGCGATTCCATTGCTTCGCGTTATCAGCAGTGCCTGGACCAGAACGGACGTCAGTTTGAAAACAGGCGTTGACAAAACAATTAAATAATGTCTGTAGATTCTATTACATTTTGAAAATGAAATGTATTTAATAAACACTGCCTTTATAAGTATTTAAAGTGTGTATACATTTTTTTGGGACGCCCTGTATATATATATATATATATATATATATATATATATATATATATATATTCCCTGGAAAGAAGAAGAGAGAGGTACACCATAATCTACATCTGCATGGGCAGGATGTGTAGTGTTCCCAAATTAAAGGCCGGACAAGGGACCTCTTCAACACTGAAGGAAAATAGCTTGGTTGTCAGGGGGCCAAGACTTTTTAACCAGCTTCCAAAGGACCTCAGAAACGTTACAAGGATCAAAGTTGAAGTCTTCAAGAGAAGACTAGATGCCTGCCTCAGGACGGAACCAGATGAGCCGGGTGTACCTGGCTATGTACGGTGGAGAGCGCAAGAAAGCAACTCGCTCTTCCACCAAGCCAGACGTAGAGGCGGGACCACTAGCTTGACCTTCGTGTGAAGAGAGACCAACACACGGAACATGAACGAGGTGTGTGTGTGTGTGTGTGTGTATGATGAATAAAACCACGAAGGAAAGGAAACACAGAATGGTGCTCAAGCGCTTTCGTCTAATGACATTCTCAGGAACACTGAAGTAAATAAAGAGTTCAAGACTATATACAGGTTACAAAAAAAAAATATATATATATATATATATATACAGGGTGTACATAAAGTCAGGATCTATTTTTGTGAAGCACTTGGAAATTATATGGAATTCAATCATAAAATGATAAAGTGGTAACATTTATTAAATAATTAAGAGTAGGATTCGACGTGACGCCCATCAGTATCCCTGCACAGCTCAAATCGTTCCGCAGCATTTCTAAACATATTCTGGAGCATTTGCGGGGTTATGTTATCTGCAGCAGTTCGTATACGTGTACGTAAGTTTTCAAGATTCGTAATCTTCGTCTGATAGACGTGCGACTCGATAAAGCCCCATGCAAAGAAATCTAAAGGGGTTAAATCTGGTCATCTCGCTGGCCAAGGTCTGTTGCTTCCGCGTCCGATCCAGCGATTTGGAAAACGTCCATTTAGATCAGTGGTTCTCAACCTTTTCTATACCAACGCCCCTTTACCAATTATTAGACCTCTCAACGCCTCCCCCACCAGGAAAATTCAATTCTTAAGTCTTGGAATGTTGAATACGGTCATGCAAATCTTCCCTGGAAATGAAACAACAGCTTAACATAACATGAAAGAATTTTATTCAAACAAACAAAAACGCAGTAACGTAAAATAAAAACAATGTGCCACACAAAAATAATACAAAAATACTAGTGAGAGCCTTGCGCTTGGTGTTTTCCAGCCAACTGAAGGTTGGATAGAAGTCAGGTTCAACCTCAGTGCACCTGAGGCTGTTATATTAAGCCTGTTACGATATTTGGACTGCATGTAAAGGACATGGCTGAAACCCTGTTCCACTAAATATGAGGTAGGGAATGCCAAGAGAAGAAGACGAGTTCTTTTCCAAAGAACTGGATAACGTTGCCAATGTGTTGCCCACACACCACGCCAGCCAGAGGTGCGGAAGGTTACCTGGGCCTCATCGTCATTTTGTACATCAACAAGCTCCTCCTGGATCTCAACTTCAAATTTCGTAACATCTGATTTGAAGGGCTGTACCACCCAGTCAGGGACGTCAAGCTTTTGAAGATCGCTGAATCGGATTTCCATGTCAGCCTTCATCATCTTTAAGTGGTCGATGTAACGGAGTAGATGTTCATCAGTCAGTTTCTCGGACACCTGTGAATAAATTCAATAAAAGCACATTAAAAAACAAGTAGTTTTTAAATAAAAATTTCTGAAATTTATTAAAAAGTAAGTATTTAGTAAAATCAATTACCTTCATCGATTTGGGAAAATGAGCCAGCTGACGCCGTCCAATGCCTTCCTGGTATATGTTCAGCTTGGCGATGAAGCTGCAAATTACAGATTTGCAGTGAATCAGCGTCACTTCATTTCCTTGTAATTTAATGCTGATCTCATTCATTTTTTCAAAGATGTCTGCCAGGTAAAATATCGCATTGACTTAACAACAATTGTTCCTTGAGAGTTGCATCAGTATCCTCAAAAAACTCTAAAACTGTGCTGAACAACTCACACAAACGGGAAAGACAATTGCCTTTCGAGAGCCAGCGCACCTCGGTATGAAGTAGCAGACGCTCAAAAATTTCATCATTGTCCCCACAGAGCTGTCTGAACACTCGGTCATTCAGTGCATTGGCCTTTATCTTGTTGATGGCCTTAACTGCCACACTCAGTGACTCGTGGAGAGGAGGGCTGATTTTTTTCGCCACTAGATTATGACGGTGCAGCACGCAATGGACTGTCAAAATGTGTGGAGCCCACTTTTTCAATAGAGTAGTGAAACCACGGTACCGTCCAACCATGGATGGAGCCCCATCGGTGGCACATGCAATGATGTTGGCAGCTGGAATAGAATTGCAACTCAAGTATTCTTCAACTGCATTAAATATGGTCTGCCCTTTAGTGTCGGTTTCCAAATACTTGGAGAACAAAAACTCTTCGGAAATTTCACCAGATGACAGATAACGAACATAGGTCATCAGCAAAACGTTATTATCTGAGACAGTTGTCTCGTCAGCCTGAAGAGTGAACGGATTTTCTCGCAGAATGGCACACAACTGCTCCTCACTATCCAATGCCATTTCATTGATTCTCCTTGACACAGTGTCATTGCTGAGGGGATGGATTTTAGAACCTGCGAAGGGTCACATTCCATAACAGTGCAAATAGCTTCTTTAATAGCAGGAAGAATCAGCTTTTCTCCAACTGTGAATGGCATTCCACATTTGGCAATAAGGAGAGAAATATTATATGAGGCAACTAAGCCCTTCTCAGTTTGGTTTACGTTCTTTTTGAATATGCTACTGATTGTGCTTCTGGCATGTCTTTCTTTGAGGTCTTTAAAGAATGCAAGGTCTTTGTCAGTTTTATCAGGATGGATTTTAATTATGTGCTGCTTCAGGCGTGAGGGTTTCATGGCCTCGTTAGAGAATACTTGCTCACACAGTAAACACATAGGAAGACGTTGATTCGTAGGAGAAGGTACGAAGCCATAGCTGAGATGTTCAACATTATACTGACAACACTTTTTCTTGCCTTGTGACATCGCGAAAACTGTAAAAACATTCAGAAATTTTATTTTTAGTTAAGTTAGCCGTTAGCGTAAGAAATGTTTTTATTTGTATGCATAAAATAAGTTTTATGGTAAACTAGCCTAAATTATACTTCTGCGAGCTGAATATTTTGCTATATCTTTAACAAAATGGAATCATGTTTGCTGTATTAATGTATTTAAATGTTTTTCCTAGCAAGGATGTTACTAACAACTATACTAGACTATATACTAGACAACTATTTAAATGTCAGTTGACTAATAGAAGACGGCTTTAGTAAAATTACAAAAACACTTACCGAAAAAATGGCGTCTACTCACTTCCAATAATTCACAATAAATGACATAATTACTCAAGAGCCATCTATTGAGAGAATGTTGAACTTGACATAGTGACAATTCTCCCAGTAGATGGCGCTTGAGAAATTACATCAGCTGAGTGGATTCCATATTTTTCGGTAGTGCTTTTGCAATTTTGCTAAATTAAAAGGTTCTAGTAACCTTGTTTCAGCCACTTAATTTCATTCAAACATTCAAATTTAATGTAGATTCCAGAACTGTGTAGATGAAATTCATTGAAACACATGAACGCCCCCCATTAGCTGACTAACGCCCCCTTTTCAACTAACCAGCTTCTAACGCCCCCCGACACCCAGTGAACGCCCCCTGGGGGGCGGTACCGCCCCCGTTGAGAACCACTGATTTAGATAATCCTGAACAATTTTGGCATAGTGACAAGGAGCACCATCATGTTGATAGACGACGGTACTAACAATCCTATCCCCGTCGTCTATCAACATGATGGTGCTCCTTGTCACTATGCCAAAATTATTCAGGATTATCTAAATGGACGTTTTCCAAATCGCTGGATTGGACGCGGAAGCAACAGACCTTGGCCAGCGAGTTCACCAGATTTAACCCCTTTAGATTTCTTTGCATATATATATATATATATATATATATATATATATATATATATAATTAACAAAAGTACATAGACATATTCGGTTTTTCAATGGTTTTTTGATTTGATAATGAAAGTCAATAAATAACAACAGATGTATCGATTCAATATATTTAGAATCGTGTTGCTTTCCCCTTTCCATTATGTAAAACTGACACGCTTCTGGTGTTCTATTGATGAGCTTTGCCATTTGTTCTTAATGACAGTCATCGTGGTGTCTGTTTTTGTCAACCCCCTGAATATATATATATATATATATATATATATATATATATATATATATATATTATTCGTTTTTGTAGAAGAAGCGCCCAAGGGCGAATGACAGCTAAAACGTCCCTCCCATAGAGAAAGAAGAGCCAAAATCATGGTCCAAGGTTTTTGAGATGCCTGGATACTGCGTTTCAAAGATTGGAGGTCATAGACAGGGGAAAAGATGGTTTGAAGAAGATTGTTCCAGAGTTGACCGGTTGAGTAGATGAAAGATTGAAAATACAGATTAACCCTTGCATTAGAGATTCGGACAGAAAAGGAATGAGAATGTGTCGAAACTCTGGTACGGCAAGCTCTCCTTAAAGGAAGAGGCATGCAGTTAGAGTGTTCAGAAGGGCAGTATCCGTTATAATAGCGATAGTAAAGAGACTGAGACTGCATTGCGGCGAATAGAGAGATATTGAAGACAGTCAGTAAGAGGCGGGGAACTGATGAGACGAAAAACCTTTGATTCCATCCCGTCAAGTAGAGCTCTGTGTACACATGAGAAACGTACTCCATACAGGGGGCGAACAAGACGCCTGTACAGAGACAGCAACTGAGTGGGGATGATGAAACCGCGTAACCGGCACACCACACCTAACTTCTTAGAAGCTGTTTTAGAAAGAGAGTATATGTGATCTTTCTCAGAAAGATCACGAGAAAAGGAAACACCAAGAATGTTAAGAAAAGCGGAAGGATTGAGTTGTGTATTGTTGAAAGTAAGCGGATAGTCGTGTGGAAAATTGTGACAAGTAGTCAGACGAAGGAACTGAGTTTTTGAGGAATTGAAAGCTACAATGTTTTCTCTGCCCCAATCAGAGAGAATAGAAAAATCAGAGACCACCATAGCCGTCCTGCGCGAAGCATGGAGTGACTATTGAGAGGAACGCTTTGTGAAGCAAGTGGAGGAGTGAAGAGTAGAATCACCGGCATAGGAGTAAATAGGACAGGAAGTGCGGACCATTTAAATAAAGGGAACTGACAAAGGATTTTAAGGGTAAAAGTAAAAAATCTTTCCCTATTCTGAAGCAGAAATTCTAATCTCTGTAATTCACGTAATAATAACCTGTTTTTACTTCTCATTATATCGCCTCCAACTTAACGCTTCAGAAATTCGTTTGATAGTTTTCTCTCAAAATGAGGGAGAGAAGCTGCTTTGGAATTACTTTAAATTATTCGCGGAGGGGAAACTTCACCAGATATTATTATTATTATTATTATTATTATTATTATTATTATTATTATTATTATTATTAACTGTTAAATAACAGTTTTTTTTTATTTAACTTCTGAACGTTGATGTATTTGTTTCGAACGATACATTTCTTTTGTGTTGTGCAGCTTCTATACAAAAACATGCCCATATACCCATTTGATCGACAGGACATTCAATCGATAAATAATCTAATAAACTCACCTGATCTAACTTAACCTAACTAAGCCTAATTTAATCTAACCCAACCTACTACAAAATACTTGTCGATCAAAAGTCCAGAGATTGACGTTAATACACACACACACACACACACACAGTATATATATATATATATATATATGCGCCTCGGTGGTGTAGTGGTTAGCGTCGCTGACTACGAATTCATCGGCCCCGGGTTCGAGACCCGACGGCAGCCGGCACGCAGCAAAACCCAGCTGTTCATCCTTCCACACAATAAAGAAAGTGGTTGGTAGATAAATGGGTACGCTAAGTGGCCTAGTGGTTAAGACACTGGGCTGCTGATGGGGCGTGGTTCGGATTCTACGTTAAACTGTAGGTCTAAGGTGGAGTGAAAAGCTTGACCTTCGTCAGAATGAACAATTCGGGCGGAAGCTAACCAAGGGTGTGTGTGTGTGTGTGTGTGTATATATATATATATATATATGTGTGTGTGTGTGTGTAGTTTTTCTCTTTTTATGACTTCAGAGGAATAAATAATATTAAGAGACATTCTTCTTTTGAAGTCGCTTATTGTCGGCCATTTTTTACCCCCTCCCTTTTATCAGTCTTCCTTCGGTGATGTTTTGGGCGGTCGTCGTAAATCTTTTAGTTTATCTCGCTTCGTACCGTTGAACCGTAACAACTGGAACAAATGGAACGCATTAAAATAATGAGATATTCGTAAGTGTTGTCTCTCCCTACCTCTCTCCTTGTCTCTCCAAATTGAAGAGGATTGACAAATACTCGGATATTAGCTTGCTGTTAGTCTCCTTAGCTTTTCTTCACCTCCTACAGGACCTATATCTCCCTACTCAAAAAATAAGAGACGATATATATATATATATATATATATATATATATATATGTGTGTGTGTGTGTGTGTGTGTGTGTGTATACACGCAGTGTCCCGGAAGTCCTGTCCCCAAAGGCTCAGGACTTCTGAGACACCTGTGTGTGTGTGTGTGTGTGTATTTTTTTTTTTTTTTTAAATTTATTTTTATTTATTTTTTTTTAACGAAAATGGTCTCCGTTTGTCAGTCTGAGATAGTCTTTTTTTTGTCCCCATATTTGATTTGAAATGGAAAGGCAGAAGGAAATATTAGCTTCCATTTTGGTTCTCTTTCTTTTTCAATCTTCTTCCAGCTCAGATAAATGCAAAACAAGTTTTTTTAGAACGTGGTATTTGCAGCGAAATACTGTAATATACACCTTCCATCATATAATAAATTTAGTTATATATATATATATATATATATATATATATATGAGTATATGTTACAGTCAGTGTTTGAAATCAGGTAATTTACAGATTGACTAAAATTTTAGCTAATGTGTCAAATTGATGATACACACAAAACCCAACATAACCTAACGTAACATATTGGGAAATATCAGTGGGCATGCATATGCAGCATTACCAGAAAGGTTAGGTAAGGTTAGGTTTTGTTTTGTGTGTATCACCAATTTGACACAGTGCCTAAAATTTCAGTCAGTTTACAAATTGCCAAATTTCATACATTGACTGTAACATAAATCACACATTCTGTCCGCTAGATAAGGATGTGTAAGAAATTAGGTGCTTCAGTATCAACTCGAAACTAAATGTGATGTGGTTTCTACCAAAATTCATAACACACACACACACACAACACACACACGTGTGTGTGTGTGTGTATATATATATATATATATATATATATATATAATGCAAACCCACAAGGAAAAAGAAAAATTATTCCAAGGTCTTTCGTGTATTCAGGGAATGGAGGGAGAAGGCGAGATGACAAAAATATATACCTATGTACAGCGAGACAGAAAAATAAAAAGATTAGCACATGATTAAAAAGAGTTGATTAAAGACAAAAGGTATTTTAACAGGATATTGTCAATTTTATACATTCCCACATTATTATTGAAATTATTTTCAAAATGGATAAATGCACATTCTAGAATATTCCTTTCAGTTATATGTCCTTGGAATCATTTTTCTTTTTCCTTGTGGGTTTGCATCATTTATTCATTTCACGTGTTTAATTGTGAAATTCATCCCATATATATATATATATATATAGAGAGAGAGAGAGAGAGATTACGCTGCACCTGAGCACCCTTTGATTGGCTTCGAACGAATCCTCATGAAAAAGAAAAATCTATTGAATTTTATAATAAAGAATTTTGCTTCAAAAATGTTTTATTGATTTGATATTTTAAAGTGACTTTATTTATATTTCAAGAAGTATTTTCCTTTTTCGAAATGTATTCTGTATTGGAGTGTGTATCGCGTGTGTCGTGTATACGATACTTCCATTTCGATAAAAGTTGGCTCCCATGAATGAAAATTGACTTTGCCAATACGGCATTTAAATTTATATTCCTTCTGTACTATCAATAAAGCGCCTAAATCATCATAATCGTCAACTTTGTGCCGTTCGTGGGAGAGTGATCGATGAAGGGGAAGAAACCCTCCTCCGTAACACTCTTTGGCCGCGATCTGTGCATTTTTGTAGAAATGCGTCCAGTGACGGGGAATGTCACCGAAAAAATGATCATTGAAATTTAATGTATAATTTCTATTCAAAAAGTCATAAATTTTTAAAAAGTGAATCATACAGAAGCTGAACGTCTAATTTATACTCGATAATTTATCTTGAACGTTCCGCGAATCATGCAAAAAGCCATAATAATATTCACAATTCCTTTGTTTTTACAACCAATATAACCAAATAACTTAATTATTAAAATAGCATATATATGTAGTGAATACTCTTATTTTAGTTTCAAGATAAATGTTAATTTTACCATCTTGAATTTCGGAATAGTATAAATTCATTTTAAATTAGTTACCCCATTATAATTCAATTGTGAACCACATTAATACTAATTTATGTATACTATATTATTTTATTGTATGTAAACATAATTAATTATATATCACAATTGTCAGTTAATTATTTATATTCAAATATTT
>JAJOZX010007745.1:137500-187500 GCA_023014485.1 Bathynomus jamesi | reverse complement strand
TTCTCCGAACTTTCTTATAGACCCCCCCCCCCCACCACAACCACCATTCTACTTTAACACAAACGAAAGTGATTAAAAATTTTAAATAAAAATATATTACCTACTAGGTAAAAAATGGTCACGGACGAAACACAAATGTTCGGCCAATTTTGAGCATTTATGACCACAATTATATTGGCCATTTATGATTTTATATATATATATATATATACAGGGTGGGCGGAAAGTAGCTCCCTATTTTGGATTGGTAAAAAAATATGTATATTATCCATTTATTTCAGAAGAAATAATATGAAAAGGTAGGCATACATGGTAGGTTTTCTCTAAAATTCAATGTGGGCTCCAACTCTTTCCACCAGCTTCTGGAGCCGCCCAGGAATGGCGTCCACTGACTTTAGCAGGAACTCCGGCGGGATGGAGGACATGACTTCCCGAATTCGGTCCTCCAGTTCTTCCAATGTCCTCGGTTTGGTGCGGTAGACTTCTTCCTTTACCCACCCCCAAAGAAAGAAGTCGCACGGTGTCAAGTCGGGGCTCCTGGCTGGCCATTGATGTGGACCACGACGACCCATCCAACGCCCAGGGAAGTGGGCATCCAGCCACTCACGGACAACAAGAGCGAAGTGCGGAGGGGCGCCATCTTGCATAAATATCAGATCGTCGATGTTCTCCCATGTGCTGACAACCAGCCAGACCTCGTTTCGCAACATAGCAAGGTACCGCTCAGCATTCATGGTGTTGCGCAGAAGGGCTGGATGCAGAAGGGCTGGATGCCCACTTCCCTGGGCGTTGGATGGGTCGTCGTGGTCCACATCAATGGCCAGCCAGGAGCCCCGACTTGACACCGTGCGACTTCTTTCTTTGGGGGTGGGTAAAGGAAGAAGTCTACCGCACCAAACCGAGGACATTGGAAGAACTGGAGGACCGAATTCGGGAAGTCATGTCCTCCATTCTGTCGGAGTTCCTGCTAAAGTCAGTGGACGCCATTCCTGGGCGGCTCCAGAAGCTGGTGGAAAGAGTTGGAGCCCACATTGAATTTTAGAGAAAACCTACCATGTATGCCTACCTTTTCATATTATTTTTTCTGAAATAAATGGATAATATACGTATTTTTTTACCAATCAAAAATAGGGAGCTACTTTCCGCCCACCCTGTATATATATATATATATATATGCATTTAACTGCAATGACCACGCAGTATATAAATGAATAGAAACGACATAAGTATTAAGGAACGTTTCTGCACACGAGGAAGAGAAATCACGAATAAATGAAAAATGAGGCGAACCGCCCGGGATATATATATATATATATACGAGGGCCACTCAATACATTTTGCCCCACCTTTTTCTTTTCTTTCCAAGTTTCCTTGTAAGTTCCAGAAATTCTGTACACAAGTAGTTACATACCTTTTTTTCAAGTTTTTTTTTTTCCACATAGTCTCCATCCTTTTCTACGGCTTTCCTTGACCTCGAAACAAGGGCCTTTATTCCTTGCTGGTAAAAGTCAGCTGGGTTCCGCTGGAGCCACGTCTTAACCTCCTCAACATCCTCATCGTCACCCTGAAACTTTCTTCCACAAATAGCATCCTTCATTGGCCCAAACAAATGGAAGTCTGAAGGTGCCAGATCTGGGCTGTATGGAGGGTAGGGTAACACAGTCAAGCGCATTTTTGTGATGGCCTCTCTTGTTTGCAAACTGTTGCGTGGTCTTGCGTTATCGTGCGAAAGAAGGACGTCTTCCAGTTTTCTCTCCGGTCGAACTCGCTTTATACGTCTCTGGAGTCTCTGTAGAGTAGCAATATATATGCCTCTGAGTTGATTGTTTGTCCTTTCTTCATAATGTCCACCAGAATCACCCCTTTCATGTCCCAGAAGATGGTGGACATAACCTTTCCTGCAGTGGGAGCCATTTTGAACTTTTTTTTGCGGGGAATCTGCGTGATGCCATTCCATGGATTGGCGTTTTGTTTCAGGTTCAAAGTGTGTACCCAAGTCTCATCATCAGTCACAATTCGTGAAAGGAAGTCATCCCCTTCCGTCTCGTATCGAACCAACGACTCAGAAGCAATTTCTTTTCTTTGGGCTTTGTGATCTTCAGTCAGTTGGCGAGGAACAAACCGTGAGCACACTTTTGAGTATCCCAGTTGCTGAATTATCATATTCACACTTCCTTTACTAATTCCTAGATCCAGTGATAGCTCCCTGTATGTGACGCGCCGATTTGATCGAATGATGCTGTTAGCACGTTGCACAGTGTGAGATTTCACGGCCGATGCCGGGCGACCGCTACGTGGCTCATCATCGAGGCTGGCTTTCTCTCTCTCCGATGATGTCATACGTTGAGACCAGTGTCCAACTATGCTTCGATCAATAACAGCATCTGCGTAAACGTTTTGTAGACGTTTGTGAATATTTCCAACTGTTTCCTTCTCTGCGGTTAAGAACTTGATAACAGCTCACTGTTTACGACGCACATCACTGTCAGACGCCATTTTCGAAACTGCGTTAACCATCGGTTTTATACAAGGAGGGGAGGTTCAAACTGGAAAAATCCGGTTATTTGAAGTGCAGAAAGTTCAAACTTAAGGCCCAAAAGACATTTCAGCCCAATGGCCTCTTATTTAGCTAAGAAAAAGGGTGGGGCAAAATATAATGAGTACCCCTAGTGTGTGTATATATATATATATATATATATATATATATATCATATGGAATCAAAGTCAAAGCAGCAAACAATGAAGAAAACTGAAAAAGCGAAGGTATATATTGCGAATTTCCCCTCGCAGAAAAATTCTTTGTTTTCCCCGTTTTGGTTTTCCTTTCTGCGGAGTGGATTTCCTGCCATGAATTGAAATTCTCCCAAAATGGCAGAAAGATAACACCAATTTTTACTGCGGAGGTTATTCGGATACAAACCTTATTCTGGACCTCTTTCCCTCCTGTTCCGTTCCGGGGTTGTTCATGTATGTACGGGATTGTTGTTCTCCTGCTTCAGAATAGTTCTCGTTCCTCGGTGTTCTTGTTTACCTGCTGGTTAGTTTGGTGTATATGTATATATATATATATATATATATACTGTGTATATGGTTCTAATGGTAAATAACTAGGGTTGTTTTCAGCATACAACTTTCATGCTCGAGTTTCGGTGTAATATATTTTTTTTAAATTATTAATACATTATTAATTATTATTATTATTTATACTAAAAAATTATATAATATTTTAAAATAATTTTTTTTTAATTTCTTCAGAAAAAAAATGTTAATTTGAAATTCAAGCTCTATCATCACTCTCATTTAAAACCTTATATCTATCTGTCTGTATGTTTGTCTATATTTATAATATATACACGTATATACATACACACAAAATAAAATCTACACATAGAACTTGTAACGTCTTTTAGAGTGATGTGCATTCTAGAGGAAGTTTTTCTTTCTTTTGGGTATCAAAGTTTCTTGTCAGATGATATAATAACTTCTTTAAATGATACGTAACTTCTTGAGAAAGAAGAATTGGTCTTCAAAACTTCTTTTTGAATGATTTGAGACAATAGAAGATAATATTTCTGTATATAGAAAGTTGAGAGAAGTCTTTATTTTCTGTGTATATTCATTCGTTCTGGACTGCGTTAAATATGAATTTAACTCACATACGCAATGGAAGGTTAAAGAATGAACACAAAGACTAAATTCTACGAATCTCAAACCTTAATCTTATTTTTTAACCTAATTTGCATTCATATTTTTGAGATAGAAAAAAACCAAGTGATTTTTGAAAGGTTCTTAATTGATTTATGTCGACAAAAGTCAATGAAAATTTTGACGAAGGTGTTTCAACACTTTCTAAAAATTAAAAAAAAAAAAAAAAAAGGAAAATAGAATTAAAACTGATGAATTTTTAAAAAGGATGAAAGTAAAAAAAAAAAAAATCGATGAATATTTGTGATTTTGAATGAAAATAAAAAAAAATAAAAAATTTTGAAAATTTTTTTGAAAGAAATGTTGGGAGAAACTGAAATCATTTTTCTATGTACACATTTTTTTCTTTCTGTTCATTTTTATCACTTAGTTTCAGAAAAAAAAAAAACTCCCTTGAAACCTAAAAATTCTAAAAGCGTAAGAAATTACTAATTGGTAAAAATTCTGTTTTTCTTTGGATATTTTTTACTGTTCTTGGTAACAGCAATAAAATTTCAAAAACGAAATACAGTAATTTTTTATGCTTCTTAGAAAGTTTGTTTTATAATCGAAAAATTCATATAAAATTATTCCACGAAACATCCAAAAGTAATTATATGTATATATGGTAATTAATAATATAAGAATTTTCAAAGTTAGAATATTATTCAAAGCTTTTTTTTTTCAAATTCAAAATTTTGACTTGATCTCCAAATTTTCTTCAAAGGATTGAATGATTTATTGTACAAATCGATAATTATAAAAATGACTTTTTACAGAAAAAACTTTTATAGTAATTATTTTTTTAGTATATCGCTGATACACGATACACTTTTCAGAATTTATATTCTAACTAATTAATAACTTGGGAAAATTTCGCGAAGGTTTTTTTTTAGTAATTCTGTCTATGGACTTTTGCAATACAAAATGCAATTGCTCTCCCCCCAGTTTACGCGTCATTATCTTTAAACGAATGATTAACAGTTATAGGATAAACAAGTTAATTCTACTTTGAATTTGTGTTCGAAAATTCTAACTTTCAATTTGTGTTCGAAAATAAAACTTGAATTTTTTTTTATGTGAAAAGGTGGGGCCAAGGGCGAGCACCCCGCAAGATGTAGCGACTGAATGAATGATTGATGAATGTAGTGATTTGACTAGTTTTTACGTAAACTCGGACCTCGCTAATTCGACACTCGGTATTTCGGATATCGCGATAATTCGGCTAATTTTCTGCGTGTCGAAATATCAAGCAAATTTTGGAAGATTTGGTGAAATTTGCCTAATATTTCGACACGCAGAAAAATAGCCAAATTATCGCGATATCCGAAATACCGAGTGTCGAAGTAGCGAGGTCCGGGTGTATATTGTAGCTTTCGACAGTTTTTGCCTGTCAGAACAAATGAATGTCACATTTTTGCCCTAAAAATGCTCATGTGTTTTCCAACTGTATCTTCGGGTAAGAGTATTTTGGTTGTATTACCTGCCACTAAATACAAAATCCAACATAAATGTCAGTATACTTTGTGAAACTACGAATGTGATGTTCTTTTTATCTATTTAATATTGTGTACTTTATATTCACCAAAAGAATACATTACATATACTGTATATTGTTTGTTTGTATGGAGTGTTGTAAATAATATATGCGTTATGCCATATATATATATATATTGGTATTTTGGATATCGCGATAATTCGGCTATTTTTCTACGTGTCGAAATAACAAGCAAATTTCACCAAATATATATATATAATAATATATTATATATATATATATATATATATATATATATATAATATATATCATCAATGTCTTTGGCACAGATGTTCATTGATTAAGTCATAGTTAGAACAAAGGTTTCATTGTTTTTCATGGAGCACTGCTCCGCCCATATATATATATATATAAAGTAGAACATGTCTAAACACATTCTTTTTCCCACTTTTTAAACACCTTCAAGGTTACATACACAGGGTGTCCTAAGATTCCTGCTCTGTAATGTACAAGATATTAACTTTTGGGGGCAGGACTGCCGGAACACCTTGCATATTCCCTGCAATATAAGCACACCGGACAAAAAATTAGTCACCCCTAATAGCACCGATAGTAGGAAGTTCAAGGTCACACAGAGGGCGCTGATGTAGCATTGGTAAGTGACAAGTAGCGGTGACGTAGCACATAGGATCAGATCTGTTTCGTGAGGTGGTGAAGAACAAAGTGTGTGTTGGATATAGTCTGCAAAATGGGTCGTGAGGCAGACGTTACTCAGTGGCAAAAAGGAGCCATCGTGTTTGGCAGAGCCCACGGACACAAAATGTCTGAAGTAGCCCAATTTGTTGGTGTGTCAACGCGTACTGTCCAGCGAGTTTACGAAGAGTGGTGTAGTTCGCAATCAACTGAAAATCGACGGCGTAACTGTGGCCGGAAAACAATTCTCGACAATAGGGACCGCCGCCATGTTTCTCGTCTAGTAACTGCAAATCGTTTTCAAACCAGAGAACAATTGCTCCAAGAAACCAATGAGGTTCTCCAGCGACCAATTTCCGAACGGACATTGCGACGAGAACTGCATGCGATGGACATCTGGAGCAGGGTACCACGGAAGAGGCCGCTGTTAACAGCAAGTCACAAATTGGCACGTTATAAATGGGCTCAGAGGCACAAAAACTGGACTGCGGCAGATTGGAAACGTGTAATTTGGTCCGATGAGTCCCGTTTTTGTTTGCTCTCCAATGATGGGAGGCGTCGAGTACATCGCAGGTCCAATGAAGCCTTTAATCCTGAATGCGTCGAAGGTGTTGTTCAGGCTGGAGGTGGTTCCGTGATGTTCTGGGGATGTTTTTCGTACCACGAAATGGGCCCTCTCGTTCCAGTGACGATGAATTTGAACCAGCAGGCGTACCTCCGCATACTAAACTCGCCGGATTCGTGCGGTTATCAAGGCCAGAGGCGCCGTCACACGTTATTAGGTACATTCTGAGAGGGGTGACTAATTTTTTGTCCGGTGTGCTTACTTCTTACAGGTTACAGATTTAACATGTTAAATATAATGTTGCATTATAAACTACACAGCAGTGAAGATAAACTGAAACCCAAATTAGATTTCTCCTCCGCAGAAATCTAAATTATGTTTCAGAACATTATTTACAAAACTAAAAATACAAAAATATTTGCATTATTAAATTTAACAATATTATATCACATTTTTAAACGTAGATCAAGGCAACTCTCAACATACTTTGGTGTATTAATTCACGTTCAAATTTTAGTTACCAAACTTTAATATATATTTATTTAATGTAAGAATTTACTCTGGTCGATTCTATTAAACTGTTTTATATAACACTGATAAGAGTTTGTATGTATGATGACTATTTATTGTGTAGGCCATAATCACCCATGATTGAAATTAATTTTTAAAGGGTAATCATCTCTGCACCTCCTCATGTAAACTAAAAAGAATTGAACTAATCTAAATAAGACCATCGCGCATGCGGAAACAGAGCAGATCTCGAGTATTTTCATCCACAGTAAAAACATAATGCAGATTCTCTCTTTATGAAAAGAATCAAACCATGTGATAAATACTCAAACATACCTTGATGCATTCTTTGAAGAGCCTTTTAATTTTTTATTTTTTGTCTGACGCCAGGTCTCATATGTTTATAATTACAATTAATTGAAAAATAGGATTTCAGTTATTTTCTATCAGGGTTGGCAAAAACCCAGCAAAAACCCAACTGGTTTTTTGTTGGGTAGTTGGGTTTTTGCTGGGTAGTTGGGTTTTTGCTGGGTTTTGGGGTTTTTTGCTGGGTTTTGGGGTTTTTTGCTGGGTTTGGGGGTTTTTGCTGGGTTTGGGGGTTTTTGCTGGGTTTTTGCCAACTCTGCTTTCTATTGATTGTAACCTCAATTTTATAATGTTATACTATGCAGATGCATTATAAAGTTACAGGACTTTACGGGTTATATTTATTTGGAATAATCCATGTAGTTTTCATTGTTATAAACGTTACTCCTAAGTTACGCAATTAATGGGAATAAAAATGAACAACAAAAAGCTAAGGAAGTTTTATGGAACGAAATCGTGGATAAGGGCTTTCTTCAAACAAAAGTTACGGAACGAAATGACAGAAATGAGTCTTAACTTATTGTTAAGCTTGAAAAGTTATGCTAATGCTGCACACTGAATTCAGTTACATAAAATATGTAACTGGCGTAAAGCACCTAAAATTTGTTAGGAGTCTGATAACCCTTTTCTACAGGGTGTCCCTTAAGTCTGGACCCATAGGGATTTATAATATATTTTTTTATTATGTTATTATTATTATTTTATTATTATTATTTTTTTATTATTTTTTATTATGATTTTTATTTGTGGGGCCACTTGAAAGCCAAAGTGTACGAGGTCAAACTTTAGAACATTTTCCACCTTAAAGCACGCATTGTGGAGGCGTGTCAAGAAATTTCTGCGACTGTGATTCAGAAAGTGCTGTCGCAGTGGAGATTGCGTCTTCAACTATGTGTGCGACACAACGGCGGACACTTTGAACAGATTATGTAATCATTTTTTGGACTATTTTGTAATTTTATTATTTTTCCCTATGGGTCCAGACTTACGGGACACCCTGTATAACCTTTAACCTCTTTTCTTAATTTGGTTTGGGACGATTGTTTTTTATTTAAAATTCACATTAGTTTGTCAGATTTTTTTTTTAGGGTATCCATCACTGTTTTAGAGTGTGGTTTTATTTGGCTGTTCCGTAAATTTTTTGTTCGTAGATACAAATCGTTCGCTCTTTAAAACACCGTAGAAATCATAGATATTTTATGAAAAACCGGGTGGGGGGGAAATAAAAATCGAGAGAAATATCATGGTTTTGTCAAAGATAGATAGTTCACCAATTTGCCTTTAACTGCTCGTTGAGATAAAGCATCTTGGAAAGGGATGAATTTTCTGGTTCATGTGAAAGCTGTCTGTTGCGATTTCAAGTGCCCTTTTTCATAACACAAAAATAAATATTATGAACATAACTCTTCCAATATTTTAATTTAGTATTGGGAGCGATAACCTAAATTTCAAAGTCGGCCACATGTGTATCAGTAATGTAGCCTGTCGTGTTGCTCTTTCCTTCCAATAAATTTGCCTAATTTTTCGACACGCAGAAACACTGGCACCGACACTGACACTGTAAATGTTTTCTTGTTGAAATCTGAAACAAGTGAACAGTAAATAGAAAATTGGAGAAGCTGAAAAGAATATGTTATCCACACTTGAAAAGGAATGCCTAAATCGCGTTTAATATTTTATATTTGTTATGATAATCACTTATTTCGCATACAGTGAATACGATTTCTTTATTTTGTTCGGGGGAGAGAACATGATTGTATGGAAGGAAAATGTTACATATACAACTTAAATAAGGAAGCCAAAAAACTGTATGAAACACGTGTTACCAATGTAAATACGATATATTGCGTAAATATTTGTTTAAAAATAATTTTCTAGGAAATTAAGCGCTAGACACAAGCCTATAAATATATCTATATTAAACACTTATTCTTTTCTGCAATAGCCATTCACGCGCAGCTGGTCATATGAATTTCTTCCTACTGCGCATGACTCCATTACGAATGCAAGGGAAAAATTTATCGTCGCTGAAAGTCTAGTTCAACCCAGTAACTTATGGCTTGTAAAGCATTTTTTCTTTTTATTAAGTTAATAGGAACTAGTGCTTGAAAGAATGAATCATTCCTTGTAACATATGCTATTTATTATGGGTATGGCTTCAGATAAATAAACCTTACTAATTAAAGCTTACGAATGTCAATTAATATTAATGATTCATTTATATATTTATATATATATATATATATATATATATATATATATATATATATATATACATATGGTATGGTATGAAAGTGTTTGTGTATAGCTCGACTTAACTCGCCCATTAACCATTGCATTAGTTTTTACTTTTATGAAGCTGTTATTACTAATTTTATTATTTCTCGTTTATTTACTGGTATTATTATTATTTCTTTATTATCATAGTCCGTTTTTTTTTGTTTTTTACATTTATTATTTAATTAAATTTATTGTTTAATTAGTTGTATCGTTAGTTACCTTGATGGATACTCTACCCTTTTGGGGGGGGGGGGTGTAATATGTCTCCTGCCAACAAACAATTATCGTCATTAGCATTATTATCATATTATACTGTACGTTGGTATTGTCGCTACGTGTAACTTTTTATTTTTTTTATTTTTATTTTTTTTTTTAAGACTTAGCTGTGGATAGTTTTTTATTATTACTTGTTTCAGGACGTGTTTTATTTCTTAATTTCTTCTTTTGTCATAATTTTTTCGATTTTTAAATGCATTTTTGTTTGATTTATTTTATCGTGTTAAGAATAGCGTACTATTTTATGGGATTTATATTCTGCCAATAACACTTATTATTATTATTATTATTATTATTATTATTATTTATATATATATATATATATATATATATCATGCTTTATATGTAATATGTAATATAATGTTCTTCACACATATGTTAATATTAACTAAGCCTGCAGAATAAATATATGAACAACATATTAACACTGAATGTTAAAATTTTATTTACCATGTGCACATGACACTAATATAATTAGTATACGAGTATGTAATATATTTAAATAGGCTAACCAAGGTTAACCAAGGTATATTTATGGTAATATATTTAGGACAAATTTTCGCCCAAAATAAGCTGGAGAATATTTTAGTGTTTTTTCCCTTAATAATGTATAGGAAATGAGCAAATCTTTACTAACAGTAATAGGTGAACAGGTGGGTTTACAGTTCGTTAGCATAAGTTAACAGTGGATTAACAGTTGGTTATACATTGCGTAGCTGAATTTATGTATCCAATTTCCCGCGTAAGATTTAGTTTATATACTTGCTTATTGTCAGGTGTATATATATATATATATATATATATATATATATATATATATATATATAGAAATTCATATTTTTCTATTTCTACAAACCATAATTCATATTTTTCTCATGCTCGGGATGCCAATTTCCCGTCCACCATTCTGTTCAGTGACGAGGCTGTTTTTTATGGAAACGGTGAGGTAAATCGACAGAACACCCGCTACTGGTCTCAAAACAACCCTCACTGGTATACCTCTTCAAACGAACAAGGTGCATCTCAGGTGATGGTATGGTGTGGCATTTGGAAGGATCGCATCATAGGCCCCCTCTTTTTCGCTGAACATGTCACTGGAGGCACCTACCTACGTATGCTCAAGGAAGAAGCATTTCCCAGTGTCTTGAACGAAGAAGGAAATTTCCCAACATGGTTCCAGCAAGACGGCGCTCCTGCACATTACAGCACCCAAGTAAGGGAATACCTGTACCAACAATTCCCTGGTCATTGGATAGGACGTCGAGGGCCTGTGGAATGGCCAGCTAGAAGCCCGGATCTCACGCCACTAGATTTTTATCTCTGGGGCCACTTGAAAGCGCTGGTATACGCAGAGAAAATTAGGAGTGTTGAACATTTGCGGCAGCGCATTATTGGGGCATGTAACACCATTACTCCTGACATCATTCACCGTGTGCTTGCTGACTGGGTATCACGTCTGAATTTGTGTACTGAAAACAATGGTGGACATATTGAGCACGTTCTGTAAATAAAAGCTTTTGTTTTGCCTTTTTTTATTATTTTTCCTATGATGCCGGACTTATGGGACACCCTGTACAGTAAATTGATTCCATCTGAAAGGTGACTATCCGGATTGTGAATTAATATTTGGAAACGTGACATTTTTCAGGAGCGACTTTAAACATTAATTTAAAGATTAAATTTTGATGTTAAAATGAGTTAATTTTATGAAAATGTAGATTTATGTGATGAAACAATCTCTCTCAAGGACGAGCGATTGCATTAACGTTGAGATTTTAAGTTTGCAATTTATAAATTCTTTTTTGGCCTCTTTAAACCTAAAACTCATTTTCAATATATTCAAATTGAAGAGTTCATTGACCGAAGAAAACAAAATAACTTGTATAATACAGATAGTAATATATATATATATATATATATATATATATATATATATATATATATATAATGTGTGTGTGTGTGTGTGTTTTCTAAGTGCGAGAAACTGTTTATTCTATGTACTTTTTCCTCCATTTACAGATATTTTTACAGTTCATTGAATAGCCATAATAATTGTACACAACACACTCGGAATATAATCCAGTAGAAATACACAAGGTTTACGGTGAAGGAAAAGGTCATTGACATCCACATCTTTACATCTTTACTCGGGATCCACCGGTCGCTACATCATTTGAAAGCGGAGGCCGGTCACCCATTCAACTACTGAACAAACCCAGCAGTCGTTTAACTTCGCTGATCGAACGGGAAGCGGTATTGTGATGTGGCCATAAACGTAGTAATAATGTAATAATAATATATGTAAATTTGGGAAATTTACTCTTTACTTTTCATACTTTGAAAGGATTCACTGATAAAATCTATTTTGCGAAAGAAAGGACATTTACTGTTCAGGTTATTTAAAATAGTGGAAAAACTGTAATTACTGACCAGACTGCTCATTTAAGGCTTACATTTTACAGTTTTAAATTAGTACATATCTTTCGAGCTTGTCTTAAACTGTACCTATAAATGGCAAATTGTACATGTATTCCTCTCATTTTATTGGTTCACTGAACGTAAAATTATATTTTTTCTAAACAAAACAACAACAACAGCGAATGATTAGAAATTGTAGAAATTTTATATATGTATATATATACAGTATATGAGAGAGAGAGAGAGAGAGAGTTAGTTAGTTAGTTAGTTAGTTTTCTCATTAGCTTCTTACGCGACATAAATAACTGTTTTGAGAAGCATGGCAAAGATTGCTGAAGTAACGTTGGTTGCATTCATTAAGGTTTGAAAATCTGTAATAATAAAAAAGAAATCTGTAGAAAACTTAAATGAAATTATCAGTATTTATAAATTGTTCCTTTCTATTAACTCGAAAACAGGATTCACTTAAAATATTTGTGGACCCAAATCTTGCCTCTCGCTTAATTAACAATTTTATTTATTTACCTAATATACACACACACACACACGCGCGCGCGCTCGTGTGTATATATATATATATATATATATATATATATATATATATATATATATATATATAGTGTGTGTGTGTGTGTATTATATATATATATAATTATTTTTGTTAACGATAAGAGATATATGTAATATGTTCTAGCGTTTCTTTATCGCTTGCCTAAAGAGCAATTCCTGTCTGTTTATTCTTGTTTTCTTGATTACGTAATTATATTATGCTAAATAGTTAGACTTGATAATGTTTTTCTGGTTTTGTATAAGAGTTTTTCCATTCGTTAAACAATAAATTATGTACCCTAAAATGTTTTCTCATATATAATTATATATATATAATATATAATATAATATAATATATATATATATATATTATATATACTGTATATATATATATATATATATACCTATACACGTGTGTGTGTGTGTTTCTACGATGACCCTCTGTGGACGTGGCAATGATGCTTACTACCTGCTCGTATCCTGAATGGATATATGAGTAAGGCTTTTACTTTGTAGCTTCAACTTAATTTATAAACAATCCATGTGCAAAGCATTTATAATATATATATATATATATATATATATAACCTTTGGTTAGCTTCCGCCCGAATTGTTCATTCTGACGAAGGTCAAGCTTTTCACTCCACCTTAGACCTACGGTTTAACGTGGAATCCGAACCACGCCCCATCAACAGCCCAGCGTTTTAACCACTAGGCCACCTATTTATGTACCAACCACTTTCTTTATTGTGTGGAAGGATAAACAGCTGGGTTTTGCTGCGCGCCGGCTGCCGTCGGGTCTCGAACCCGGGGCCGATGGATTCTTAGTCAGCGACGCTAACCACTATACCACCGAAGCGCCTTTTATATACATATATATATATATATGGTATATGTTTGTACGCATAGCTTGTGCAGTAAATACGCGTTCATTTAATTTTGTACAATGATGCCGATTTCCACCTTCATTACTTTTCACCATCGTAAATGTAATCCTGCAGAAAGAACGAACAACAACGTTTCGCTAATACAATATGAAACTCATTCATTGATATTATAGTGTGTGTTTTTTTTTTTCATAAAAATAGATGAAAAAATAATAAAACTCGTCGCTTAATTAATTTTGCGAGTTTTAATTAAGGTAAACCTGATTAACCTGAGTGGTGGAGCGCCGATCCTGAATCAAAAGTAGGAGTCTCTTTCCGCACTCGCATGACTAACAGGTACATCTCGGTCGATACATGGATGGATGGATAGAATTCTCTCTCTCTCTCTCTCTCTCTCTCTCTCTCTCTCTCTCTCTCTCTCATATGATATTTAACTGCGGTCGCACGTTGCGCGCAGTCGCCATAATAAACGTCTCTTGTTAAGTACCGACCAATAACATTTCTTCGGCAAGGTTTTTGGAGGGTTGAAGTATTGTAAGTTACATTGGGTTAAGTTAGATTAAGTCAAGGTAGCTCTACTTAGATTAAGTCAGGTTAGGTCTAGTTAGAGTAAATCAAGTTAAACTAAATTAATTTATGTGTCACTGAAATATTTCGTTGAAGTATTTGGCGGACCTAAGAACGAAACGCACATATTGTCTCTATAATCCCTATACATAAACCTAAACACACATTAATCTTCAGTTAAACCTTTTACTTACTAATTACTCTATTGATCTATGAAAAATTATTATTATTATTATTATCAATTATGTATAAACTGAGGAATTTATAGAACTCATTCTGGAGGACATGTCTAGAGGGCATAGGATTGTATTAATTTTTTATTTAAAATATATATAATTTATAACAGGAAACGAAATATTTGGAGCCTACAGTAATTAAAATTTATAATTACAATTGAATCTATATAAATTAAATTTAAAACTGTAATTAATTTCTTAATTAAGATCAATTTTAATGATAATTAACAAAACTATATACGAATTAATTGAAGAATCTTGTTAATTCGTTAGGTTTTGAATTAACTCAAATATATGGACTCAAAATTTCATGTTAGCTGAATTAATTACCAGAGTAATTACGAAGCTTATATAAATCAATTTTACAAGGAAATAATGAAATAAATTTATCCTTATAAGTGTGTGTCTATTAAAACAACAGAAGAGCATTATTTTTGTTAAATGTACTCGTAATTAGAGTTTTATATAGAGAGAAACTCAACAAGAAGGTAAAAGGATGAAAAGGAGGAGTTGTAAAGAAGGATAACCTTTTGTATTCTTTTCATTTCCCGGCTTTTAGTCATTAATTGTTTTTATTTTCATTGTTCCTAATTTTTGGGGCACCCGGTAGTTTAATGGTTATGATAGCAGTGAGGCTCTGGTTCGTTCCCACCTGCCGGTTCATGGATTAGTTGAGTTTGCCGCTTGCCTTGACAATGCTTGGGCTAAAGGTGACTCATTGGGGCATACTCACCTTCACATCATGGGGAAATGAGGTGCCTGGCTGTTCTAATTTTTTCTCCCCAGTTTCTACTGTAATTTTAGGAAGAATATGAAGGAAGAACCTTTAAGGTTCCTTCACTGTAACCCATTTTTACATACGAATCTCCCTCCATCTAACTTCCTTATGCACTTCTTCATTTTTATCTGCTTTGAAATTATTTTAATATTTACTTTGTTGATTCATTATTCGCTTAGTCAAACTAACATTATATATATATATATATATAATATATATATATATATATATATATATATATATATATATATATATAACTTATATAGGGTGTTTTAGGAGGAAAGGTCAATACTTCGGAGGTGATAGTATCGGTCATTGTGAGAAAAAAAGTTCATATGAACATGTGTCTAATTCGGAATGGTTACGGAGATAGAGCTGTTTGAATCTACAAATACAAAAGCATTGTTAATCATTTAATGTTTAAACATTGCCATTTTGAATGGTATCAGATACAGAAATGACAAATTTGTTAGTTTACAATACGTTTTCGAAAATCCCACCGTCAACCTCAATGCACTTTGCAACTCGTGTGCGAAGATCGTGTGTTGTTCGTCTGAGTTGATCTTGACGTTCCTTTATGCGGGCAGCAGCATCCAAAACGCGCGCGAGCAATTCGTCTCGTGTATCCACCTTTCTTTTCTAAACTTGACTTTTCATCCACCCCCACAAACAATAATCTAACGGAGAGAGGTCTCGAGACCTTGGTGGCCATTGAATGGGACCACCGCGGGGGGAGGAAGAGCTGCGCGCGCATCAGATTCAAACAACTCTATCTCCGTAACCATTCAGAATTAGACACATGTTCATTTGAACTTTTTTTCTCACAATGACCGATATTATCACCTCCCGAAGTATTGACCTTTCCTCCTGAAACACCCTGTATACAGTATATATACAGGGTGGGCCGTAAGTTTCCATACATAGGAAAAATTAAACGTTTGTTTTTATGTTTCAGATACCCTAAGAATATGCGTTTGACGTAAGATCTTGTTTACTGATGAAGCAAATTTTTACGTCAATGGAGAGGTTAATCGGCAAAACATACGTTATTGGAGTAATGCTAACCCTAACTGGCTGAGTCCGACGAAGATGCAAGGTGCCGGTAAAGTGATGGTGTGGGCCGGGATATGGGGTGACAGAATTATTGGACCAATTTTTGTCAGTGGAAATCTTAATGCCGAAAGGTATCTTAACATGTTGCAAGAAGAGATTTTCCCATCCCTGCTAAACGAGGAAGGTAACTTCCCAGTTTACTTCCAGCAAGATGGAGCTCCACCTCATTATGGTCTTCACGTGCGTCGGTATTTGGATCAGCAGTTTCCGGATGCTTGGATTGGTCGGCGTGGTCCTGTGGAGTGGCCTCCCAGATCCCCAGATCTCACCCCCCTTGATTTCTATCTTTGGGGGCACTTGAAGGCCATGGTGTATCAGGAAAAGATACGAGACATAAATCATCTAAAGGAACGTATCACCAACGCCATTACAAGCATAACGTCAACTGTGCTAATGCGTGTTCATCAACAGTGGGGAACACGTATTGAAATGTGTTTTCAAAACAATGGCAACCATGTAGAGCATATTATATAAATAAAAATGGTTGTCCATAAAAAAATGTTTATTTTTCCTATGTATGGAAACTTACGGCCCACCCTGTATATATATATATATATATAATATATATATATATATATATATATATATATATATATATATATATTATATTCCCTGACGAAGTGTACTTCTGAATACACGAAAGGCCTTGGAATCATTTTTCTTTTTCCTTGTGGGTTTGCATCATTCATTTGACGTTTTTAATTGTGAAATTCATCGTGTATATATATATATATATAATCAGCTATCTACAAGTTGCGAGGAAAACGCAATTTGATAATAAAGAGGAACGCCAGAGAAATAAAAAACATCCTTCAATCTTTAATGACGTTTTAAAAATGCGTCCTTCAAAAATGCAAATCTTTTTTGTCTGCACAATAATAAAACTTAAAAAGAACATTTGGTGTTAAAAACGCAAAGTTAAAAAAACAAAAAAATATTTAGCAGCAGCTTTGAACATGTACACTGGGACTAGAATTTTTATCAAGATATGGGAAATTCTTTCATAGAACAAGTGCCCTCAAGTGATGATAATATTTTCATCAAACTTCGATGCTTGATGAAATACTTTTCGGGGAAGCGATTCCTTGAAAATAATTTAATCGAAGTAGGTGGGGTCATCTAGTGGAGGAAATGTCAATAAAGTGCATTTCAGGTTATTTGCATTTATGATTAAATACACTAGAAATAAGTTTATCTTACCTCGGTGAGATTCGAACTGAATGCCTGAAGATTCAAATTTTGCGAGCCACCACGTGACCCACTCAGCCATGAGATATACTCTTTCGCAATGGTTTCAATATGTATATTTTAATGTGTGTACTGTTTGTTATATATATATATATATATATATATATATATACACAGGAGAGGAGAGGCGACAAGCTTGACCTTCGTGAAATGAGGAATCATCGCATGGAACCTTTGAAAGGTTGAAAGGAAAAGTGTATATATATGAATCATCAAGAGTCCTTCATCAGTCACTGGTTATGATTTTAAATATAAATTAATCATCAGTAGTATTTTGATGACTGACCTTTTATAATCTCGATTATAAAAGGTCAGTGATCTTTGAATGACATGTGGTAACTAAATCTGCAAAGCACCATTAAAACGCATGGTGAGTTTTCTTTCAAAGAGCTGCTTCTAAATATTTTTTGGTTTGTTAACTCAATTTTTTACGGCAAATGTTTTTTTGCGTTATTCTTGAACTGTTCTTTTTAAGGTTTATTAGTCTGCACACAAGCTTAACTTAACCCAACCCACACAAACTAATCGAACCTAATCATGGTAAATTTAGTTAGTTTGACTAAGCGAATAATGAATCAGCAAGGTAAATATTAAAATAATTTCAAAGCAGATGAAAATGAAGAAGTGCATAAGGAAGTTAGCTGGAGGGAGACTAAGTCTGATGATTTACGGGAGAAGAATTTGGAGGAGGATATAGTGTACGACAGACCAAGACGGAGGCGACTCACCTTAAACAGCGACCCCATATAAAAATGGGATTAATTATGCTGAGGAAGAAATAGTTTGCATTCAAAAATGATTTGCCTTTTTGCAGGACGCACTTTTCAGATTAGTCCATAATTTTTGTTGACAACGCCTTTTTGTTTTAAACGTAAATTAGCGCTCATCCTACTTTCTGAACAGAAGTTTTTAAGAAAGTTCACGAATCACTTACATTTTGAGTGCAGTTTCACAAATTTGGCCTCACTGGCTTTGGGATGTGATGCTCAAAATTTTTATGGATGTGGTAGGTTTGTAAGTTTATTGACTGATTTGCTCTTCCTTGACTTCACAAAAGAGTATAAAATTTTGTACAAGTGTCATCTGACTAGATGCTCAAAATTATTAATTTTTTTACCACAAACAACAAAAATTGTAAAATAACTGAACTTTTGTTTTTATGTGCTGTCGACAAGAGACGTGACATCGGGCGGAGCTTAGAACTCTCAACGAATAAACTCCGGCCAGTGTCACGCGGATGGACGGTTTACTCAGCTGAACAACTTTTTGGCCACAGACTCGTAAACTTTACCCTAAATTGTTTTGTAGTGAACGAATTTGTTCGATGCTTACATCAGATTATTCGCGACGACGTCCTTCACTATTTGTGTAAAGTGCGTGTGGTGTAATTTCTTCTGAAAAAAGTTATAGCCTTCAGGAGAGCAGTCTGCGAAGTATTAATCGGAGTCAAAAAAGGTTTGTCGTAGTGCGTGGACGATTACCAACGTTTCGGAATACACATATTCCATTACCGTGGCTACAAACAATAAAATATAAAAAAAATTATATTACGCTGTACAATGCACATACTAAAAACTATTACGGTTAAAATTACAAGACGAGAGAGACCAGCAATGTAACGGTTCAAATAAATAAATAAATAAATACCTTAAACTTTTCACTGCGAACTCAAATTGAAAGATATTCGACACATGAGCGAAGAAAAAAGTGTTCGAAAACTTACCTTTTGAAATAATAGTATAGGTGCGGGCGGGAAACATTAAATTATCAATTGACGCGCATAGCAGTCTATATTATATCATCAATTGAAGACCATAGCAGTGAAAGGGTTAATTGAAGCATAGGCGATCTATCGAGGATTCGTCACAATTCAGATTCAGTTTAAGTTTGTAAATAAATAAAGATGCCATCATTTTAAGTTTGAGGTCGGAAATGCTGCTGGCAAGAACGCTAAAATTATATTGTGAAACTGAATAATCGTTATCAAGTGCATGGTGATGTAAGAGTTGGGTGGTTTGCTGAGTATTAAATTTATACAAACTGATCTGCCGAGGCGTTCGAAAATGCGGGATTTTAAATGTCTTTTAGCTTTTCCTGTATATTACCCTATACAGTGGTCAAACTTATATTGATAAACTACAGCAGATTTGAGAAGAGTGGGAACAAAGTCTTTATATTTGAATAAGTGAAAGATTGACTTCAATGAACCCAGGCTGACACGAATACAAAGGTGAAGCTAAAAATTTTTTAGTAATTTTATGAATTTATTCCTTATGTTGAAGCTTCAGGCTCCAGCAAACGCTAAAGTAAAATATAAAACATCCTTGGGGACTGTGGTTGTTTCCTTAGATATGTGATCAATCATTCTATTTAAAGCTCTGCCAATTGTAGATTCTATTAGTCTTAGAGGGAAACCATTCTTAGAACGAAATAGTTTTATAAATTCTAATTCATCATGAAACGTTTGGAGTAATCTGAGCAGAGTACTCAGTCAAAGTTGAAGTTAAATTGCGTTTAAAATTTAGAGGGATAAAGGAGGAGAAATTGGTGGTAAGACTTGCGATAAACGGAGGTTTAAAAAAAGAAAGAGTTTTAGATACCTTGATGTCCAGAAAGGATAATGAATTGTTCGACTCAATTTCTGAAGTAAATTCACTGTTTGGGTGTTTAGAATTCAAGCAGTCAAGAAATTGAGGAACGTGGTCGGGAGATTTATCATAAATGCAAGAAATGTGTCATCGATGTATCCCTTGTGAAAAAACAGGCTTAAAGCCCGAGAGGCACTTATCCAGCTACTTTGTGTCATGGTAACAAAGGAACGCGTTTGCCAAGGTGGGACCATAGGGTAGACCCATTTGGACACCTTCAGATTGTTTGAAAAATTTGTTACTGAATATAAATACAAGATCCTCGACGGAGAATTTTAATAGTTCTTTCACTTTGATACTTGTTGAAACTATGAACTATGTCATTATTACTGAAAAGATTATCGATACAAATGTCAATGGTTTCTCCAACAGGAACGTTGGTGAATAAAGGTCTAGTGTCGAAACTAGCCATTGTGTAAGAGTCATAGCTGAGTGTACTAATTTCTCTAACAAAAGGAGAAAGAATTATGGATTTAAATTGTCTGAGGAATCTATTAATTTTATATTTCTGTTTCAAAATTAGAAAGAAAATATCACCAATTACTTTAGTAAATCTCGTTACATCGTTTAATATTTCTAACATTTTATCATCGTAAATATTTTTACCTAAACAAAGTGTCATTGCCTTTGTCAAGTCTTGTAACAATTAATGAGTTGTCCAAGGACAGTTTTTTAAGGCTTTGAAGTTCATCCATCTCCAAATTGAATTTATGAAGAAAAGGGTTGACAGCGTAAAAAGAAGAAAAAGCCGAGTTACGTAAACTGTTAAAGAAGACGTTAAAACCTTTATTATGTGTGGTCATAATATGAGTGTTTTAAAAAATCTTTAAAGAAGCGTTCAAAGTTTATATTTTATGTTTTTAAAACCTTTATTATGTGGGTCATAATATGAATTTTTAAAAAATCTTTAAAGGAGCGGTCAAAGTTTATATTTTATGTTTTTAGCCCTGATGATGGAACATGTGTATTCCAAAAGATCGGTAATAATTAATGATTGAAGGATGTTCTTTATCTCTCTGGTGTTCCTCTGTCAAAAAATGACAGGTTGCAGTTTTGTAAAATGCCCCGGGGGCCCGCACTTCATATATGCATGGGATGATACACTCATCCAACTGGTAAACGTTACCAAAAGATAGACACTGGCTTTTATATATATATATATATATATATAATATATCACAAACTCGAATGGTTCCCTGAAACAATAATGTTAAACACAGACCGTGCATGGCACAAGGAACTCTTCTGGGAAAATTTAATTTCCCAGAGTTCCTTGTGCCATGCACGGTCTGTGTTTAACATATATATATAATATAGTTGACAGCAGAAAGGGAAGTTTGTAAAGCCAAATTGAAAGACCAAAACTTTTATTTCAAAGTTTCCTTCAGAATTGGAAATGATCACTTTAGACAAATAAGGTTTTCAGGTATACATAAAAAGGATTTTTATTTGTATCATTATTATTATTATTATTATTATTATTATTATTATTATTGAATTTGTTTTTTGTTTCTATAGTCGCGCAACCCTATATATTTTGGGGAAAGTTGCGCGACTTTAGAAACACCCTGTATATTAGTGATTATTCTTATATTTGTTAATGTAATCACAGCCATAAAAAGAATATAAACTACGTCTTTTTTATTGGGCGTACATTACACTTGCGGCCCAAACTTGCGTAACACTTTTAAAAAGGTAGAGCGGTTATTTCTGTACGATGGGTTTTGTCTATTTTCGTGTCATAGTGTAAAATTAAGCCCAGCTCCGACGAATGTAAGTATTGTTTGTATGGGTGAAAAAAAAAATCCTAATACAGGGTGTCCACGAAAGAATCGTACAAGTTTAGTTCATTTCAAATGGAATTTGTACGGTTCTTTTGTGGACACCCTGTATTGTTCAGTTAAGGATAAGTAAATATTAGATGCAAGATACGTATATGACAGATAAATGTTTAAGACAATACTTTATTTTCGCATAGATATAAGTATATATTTACTTTATAGACTTGACCTTTTAACCTTTGCCACCGAGATAGACTAAACCCGTGGTATAGAAATAGCCGCGCCATGCTCTCTTAAAATGTTACTGAACTCTAAGCCGCGAGTGTACCTAAAGAATTTACCTTAATTAATGCTAGTTAAGATGGTCTTAATTATTAATTACTTAATTTCATTAAGTAAATCTGTATTGATCCTTGAAATTAGAACTTATAATAATAATAAAATTTCAGTAATATAGTCTCTCTCTCTCTCTCTCTCTCTCTCTCTCTCTCTCTCTCTCTCTCTCTCTCTCTCCTATATATATATATATATATATATATATATATATATATATAGAATGAATTTCACAATTAAGCACGTGAAATGAATGAATGATGCAAACCAACAAGGAAAAAGAAAAATGATTCCAAGGTCTTTTGTGTATTCAGAAGTACACCCACCTCGTCAGGTCATTCCCCTGGCGAGGTGTACTACTGAATACACGAAAGGCCTTAGAATCATTTTTCTTTTTCCTTGTGGGTTTGCATCATTATATATATATATATATATATATATATATATATATATATATATATGAAAATTATTTCACGAAAGTAACACGTGAAAAGTATTTATGATGAATAAAACCACGAAGGAAAGGAAACACAGATGGTGCTCAAGCGCTTTCGTCTAATGACATCCTCAGGAACACTGAAGTACATAAAGATTACAACCTATATATAGGTTACAGAAAAAAAAAAAAAAATCTCTATATATATATATATATATATATATATATATATATACAATAAACGGAAAAACAAAATTAAAGGATTGTGGAAGGGGGGCACACAAATTTATAAGGAAAAACTATCGATTTTTAGCACAAGATTAAAAGAATTGTTTCCAACCAATGTTATAGATAAAAAAAAAATATATATATATATATATATATATATACAAATTTATACTGGAAATCTGTTTTAAAAAAAAAAAAAAAAAAAAAAAAAGCAGACTCGTGCTAAAACCCGGGCAGATTTCCAGTATAAATTTGTATATATATTTTATTTTTTTATCTATAACATTGGTTGGAAACAATTCTTTTAATCTTGTGCTAAAAATTGATAATTGTTCAATTTTTTTTTTTTTTTTATACAAAAAGAGCAGTGTGCTAAAACCCGGGCAGATTTCCAGTGTAAATTTGTATATATATATATATATATATATATATATATATATATATATATATATATATATATTATATATATTTTTTTTTTATCTATAACATTGGTTGGAAACAATTCTTTTAATCTTGTGCTAAAAATCGATAGTTTTTTCCTTATAAATTTGTGTGCCCCCCTTCCACAATCCTTTAATTTTGTTTTTCAGTTTATTGTGTATATATATATATATAGATTTTTTTTTTTTATGTAACCTATATATAGGTTGTAACTCTTTATGTACTTCAGTGTTCCTGAGGATGTCATTAGACGAAAGCGCTTGAGCACCATCTGTGTTTCCTTTCCTTCGGGGTTTTATTCATCATATATATATATATGGGTGGTTGTGAAGTCACGCAACCCCAAAGATAGTTTTTGATTCGATAATAAAAGTTAACAAATAATAATAAGTTTATTGAATAAATCTATTTAGAATCGTGTTGCTTCTCCCTTTCCATTATGTAAAACTGACACAAGTTCTGGCATTCCATCAGTGAGCTTTGCCATTTGTTCTTGAAGACAATCATCGTGGTTTCTACTTTTGTCTACCCCATATATATATATATATATGTGTGTGTGTGTGTGTGTACAGTATGTGTGTCGTAAAATGAAGTAACGGCCCCTACGAGGTAACTGGGCCCTAATAAATTTAAGGTAAATTTTGTTATATAAAAAACGAAATTTTCCTTAAACTTATTTGGTCCCAGTTACCCCATTATATATATATATATATATATATATATATATATATATATATATATATATATATATATATATATATATATATGGGTCACTGAAAAAACGAATACACCTTTTCATACATCTAATTTACTGTCCATGTTGGTGCATTACAATTCGTATCGTGTATTTGTCCTCCATTCTTGATTGTTTGTCTGCAATGAATTTATGAACAGCTTGAACCAGACCTAATTAATTATTACAACCTCGTTTCTCATTCGCAGGTATGGAACAATAGGAGGTGGTGAAAGCGTAAGTAGTAAATATTCGTGATGTAATACTAGATGATAAGTATAGTATATGTGCGTCAAAGTATATGCGCGCCAAATATACAGGGAGTAACAAAAGTCCCGTTTCATTTGAAGGCGTAACTGAATCAGTAAATGTTCAAACTGAAACTGATGAACTCGTTTAGAAATGTAAATGTTGTTAATTAAGCTACTGCAGACATTAGTAGTTTATGCTCCTCCAAATGCGTACTCTTAAAGGGTGAGACGCCATCCCGTTCAGACAGTAGTTTCCTTTTGATTGAAGAGCTATGTCGTCCAGATACGGTACCTACCGAAACCTCGTGTAACGTAACTGAATAAGAGTAGCAAGACCGACTCCTCATTTTCTTGTGGCGTATAGTCACCCATTTCTCTTAACCTCTCTGTAAGCTCACTTAAAACAAAGAAAATGAAACTATAAAAACCAATGAGGCAGGACTTTCTTAACACTCTGTACATTATCTACAGCCTTTTATAAAATGTAACAAATGGTTTGAGCAAAAGATAGAAATGTAAGAAAACTGGAACAGCAGAAATATAATCAAATAAAAACAAAGGAAAATGATGTAATTATTCGACAAATAGCATAAAAAAATTGGATCACCTGAAGATCAGGGCCCCCAGCCTTCTTTAGTTAACTTTATAAGGCTAACTAACGAAAATATTACGACCTAACCTAACCAATCGTCAAAGGCGTACAGTTGACCTAACGATTGGTTAGGTTAGGTGGTGGTATTTTCGTTAGTTAGCCTTATAAGGCTAACTAAAGAAAGCTGGGGGCCCTGATCTTCAGGTGGTCCAAAAAATTTAGAAATAATTCTTAATTTATTAAAAATTCGTATAAAAGAAAATATTAACTCTTTTTATGGAGTAGAATTTTTAACCGTACCCGTAGCTTAGTGGTAACACCGTTTCCCTGAAGCGAAGTGGTGAAGACACTCAGGTCGCGGGATCGACTCCCGATGGTGCTGTTTAATAAGAATCCAGAGGTTAGCGCAATGGGCAGTCAGCATTTGTCTAGCCAGTTTCTGGGCCCTTCTGACTTATTATTATTATTATTATCATTATTATTATTTATTTATAGGCTAATAATGCTGTCTGTCTGTCTGTCTGTCGTCTGTCTGTCCCACCCGAAAACACGGAAACGGCTCCTCGAAAGAAAAAAAATTATTCGGTAGAAGTTACTTAAAATTAATCGAAACCTACCGGAAAATTATAATCTATATATATATATATATAAAGTTGAAATTGGCTAATGTATGTTTGTTTGTTTGTGTATGTGCCCATTCCGGAAAATAATATTAAAAGAAATAAAACTGCCCATATTGATTGTTTAACCGTTGTATTTTTACCACGGGCTTCTGTTATTATAAATTAATTATAAACCTGAAAGAGAACACTAATTAATACATAACATCATACATTAATAATAAACAAATATGTATGTATGTACTTACATAAACTAAGGTGGCAAAGGCGCTGAGGCCGAATGAAGGGAAACTTGAAGATGGAATTTCGGCTTGAAGGGTTGTTGGAGGGTTATCTGGATCTGAATCTGAACCCTGAAACCTCGAGTGTGTTTCCGCTTTATGATGGGGTATGTCCTTAATTAATCAACCACGTAATCTCAATTCGCGCATAGCGTGCCCGCGTATTGCGGGGTATACCTGTATAAGTTAATGATTAACCGTTCTCACTATTTACAAATATTTCCTGTAAGAAACAACTCCATTTCCTACTCTAAACAGTGTGGCAGAGAAGCATTGATAGTTTTAAATGATAGGTGGAGCTTTTGACTTCAGTATTAATTTAACTATATGAGAGACAGAGACAGAGACAGACCGACAAAGAACTTACATGTTTGGTATTACGTTATCTGGGCATTACACTCTTTATAATGTTTTCACTGCAAGTTTATTACACCTGACAACCATAAAAAAAGGGAAGAACCTGCGATCTCGTATACAAAAATACCAGGAATTCTTTCTCAAAGAACTCTTCTATAAGCGTCTTGCTATTGGTTAAAAGAAGGCTGTAACTGCAAGCGTTTACATGATTGGTTACCTTTCAAAAACTGTTTTAGCGTAAACAGAGCTCGTTTCGTGAAATAAATAACAGTTTTAAACAATGCTCGTTCTATACTCTTTTAACTCTTTTAATTAATTATTAATTACTATAAAAGACATTAAAAATAATATTAATTAGCGATTAATGAATATAAATCATATTAAAAATAATTATATTAAATTTCGTTTGTTACATTACGGTACAGTTCGTAAAAATTTGCCGATGCGCCGCCGCGAATGTGGGAGTTTCTCCTAAAGGAGATTAGAAAGTTGAGTCTCTAAAAGTTTTTAAGGAAAAAAGTTATACTTTTCATCGTAACTGTATTTGATTTTTGATTTAGTATATCTTTGTTCTTACTTGATCATGTTGGGCAAATATGTTTTATAATATATTTATACGCTTATAAAGTTTCGCTTGGCTTCTGTGGTTTAATATTAATAAACATATAAGTAAATAAAGGATCACCTGAAGGTCAGGGCCCCCAGCCTTCGTTAGTCTTATAAAGCTAACTAACGAAAATATCACGACTTAACCTAACCAATCGTTCGGTCAACTGGACGCCCTTGACGATTGGTTAGGTTAAGTCGTGATATTTTCGTTAGTTAGCCTTATAAGGCTAACTAACGAAGGCTAGGGACCCTGATCTTAAGGTGATCCTACATAAATATTCAATCTAGTGTATGTATTCCAATATTTTCCTGTAATATAACAACCTTGTTTTTACATACTTTAAGTTTCTTTACAGTTGCGGCGGAAAAAAAATTCACCGCAAAAAAAGAAATTTTGAACCCCCCCCCCCCCCCCTCCCCTATCAAATTACTAATTTATGATTTTTTTTCCAGTTTTTTCCCCGCGATAAAATAAAATTTAAAAAGAACTTCTCTCCCAAATTACTAATTATTAATTTTGGGGTTTTCTTCAAAATATTAAATTTTAAACTTTTTTCTGCACCTGCAGTTACCTGTTTAGTAACAATACCCTGCAACTTAAACATAGTAGTATTTTCTATGTTATATTGTTTTCAATGTAGATACATAATTTTCTGGTGTATGTACGCTGCACATTATATGAGTATATTTTAAACAAACGATTATAAACTGTTAAAACTATTTTAGTCAAGGGTTTATCGTTTATTAACATTAAATCATTGAGGTATGCTGGATTCTTCATCCTTGTTTCTTCTAAAGAGCAGACCCTTTTAACATAATAGGTGGGATAAATAGGCAAACACATTTACGATAAACAGTAAAGGAAACAGCAGGAACCCTTGGCATACTCCAGATGGCAATTGAAACATTCAGAGGATGCGTTTCCCATTTAACCAGAGGCATATAAAAAGCGGGCTTAAGCGGGCGCGGGCAGCTTCAGGCCCCCCCCCCCATTTAACAATTAACTTCTTTTTACATACATATTAATATAATTAGCATACAATTTAGAAAATTTCAGTTTATTTTTGAGGAAGGGTGTTGTTATTAACTTAATCAGTGATACAGGAGCATACCACTAAATTGTTTTCGGTAAACATAATAACCCTTTCTTTACAATTACTTAAATTTACCTTACAATTCCGTCATCACCAAAATGATTACATGACTTAAGTAAACAGGCTAGTTACTCTATCAAAGTGATAGATGTATCTTGAACCTTTCAGATGTTCCATGCGATGATTCCTCATTTCACGGAGGTCAGACTTGTTGCCCCTCCACTTGAGTTGCCCTGGTGAAGTAAAGAGTTGGTTTCTTGCGCGCTCCACTTCACATAGCCAGGTACTCCCAGCTCATCTGGAATTGTTCTGAGCCAGGTGTCTAGTCTTCTTATGAAGATATCCACCGCAACACCATTCGTGTTCCTTAGCTCCTTGGGCAGCTGGTTGAACAGTCTTCGTCCTCCCACAACAAAACTATTTTCTTTCAGGGTTGAGGCTGTTCTAGCCTTTAATTTGGGAACACATTCTTCCTTTCCTAGTTTCCACTGTTGTTTGAATGGTTATAAGGGTTCAAAATAAAATTAGGGACAAGTTCCTCCATTATTTTCCAAATATAAATAATGGTGTACCTCTCTCCTTCTTTCCAGCGAATATAAATTTAATTCACGTAACCTTTCCCTGTAATTTAGTTCTGCATCTATTGAGCTTGGCTGTGAAGCTTCTCCGAATCTCTTCTAGTTGACTAATGTCTTCCTTTTTTATATGGGGATGTTAAGACCAAGCAAAACTCAAACTTGGGTGTGATCAGTGTTTTTACCAGAGGAATCATTATATTCCTATCCCTTCTTTTAAATGGTTTCAGTATTAGTCCACAGTGTCCAATTATTCTGTTTGCTCTGTTTCTGCTCTTATTTTGTGCTCCAAATTTTGCATCATCAGTTATTACAACTCCTAAATCTTTGCTTTAGAATTTCTCTGAATTTCCTGTTCATTTGAGGTACAGTATTCCATAGATTTTAAGTTCTTCCCTCTTCCGTATCTTAAAAGTTGAAATTTCTGTGTTAAATTTCATATTATTACCTTCAGACCAATTGTAGATTCTGTTCATGTCTGTTTATAGGGATCCTATATCCTCTGGTTTCTTATTTTTCTACTAATTTTTGTGTCATCAACAAAGGTAACTTCTTTATGTTTATCAGTTAGCATGATTATGAAGAGTAACGGAGCTGATACTGCTCCTTGTGGTACTGAGTTAAGGACCTCTGACTCTGATGAAGATATTCCTTGAACTGTAACGACTAGCTGTCGCTCACTAAGGAAATTATATACCCATTTTCCTACTGTTCCTGTTATATACAGTATATGTAGAAAGGAGGGGTCAGGGGCGGGTGCCCGCAAAAATGTCCCTCTTTATGAGAGAGAGAGAGAGAGAGAGAGAGAGAGAGGAGAGAGAGAGAGAGAGAGAGAGAGAATCAAGGCCTCCGAGGCTCACGATATTACAGTACTTTTTTTTATAAATTTTGAAAAGATTGTGTAGTGTAGCGAGGAATAGAGGGAGAAGTGCGTGTTTGAGAGCATGCTGGACTGCTCACAGGGTAGGTGAGACAGAAAAAGATCAGCTAAAGAGGACAGTGACAGGAGAAACGGGAGTTCCAGCACTCCCTGTCTCCTGCCTAACGTCCCCCTCCGGAGTACTTCCTTGGTTGATTGGTGTCTTCATTCTCCTCCTAATAAAATTATATATATATATATATATATATATCCGATAACTGAGCTTATATTTCTTTCGTTATTGAAGAGTGACAAAGGAGAAATGTTTAAGCAATGAAATTAATATTTTTCAGTTATATTTAATGGATTCTTTACTATTTAAGTCTTAAATAACAATAATCATGTAAATTTTACGTTTCTCTTTAAATACATATGCGCGTATATATATATATATATATATATATATATAATATATATATATATATATATATATATATATATATCCAGGGTGGCCCAAAAGTATGTTGCCCCGAAAAAAATAGTTTAGAATGCGTCAGGGCAACATACTTTTGGGCCACCCTGTATATATGAAAATTAAAATTAAAATGAAAAGGTTTATTGGCAGACTATAGTCCATATGACAAATATTATTAATACAATGACAGTTCATATACTAGGGATAGAAATATATACAATTGATTAGAAATAATACTGCACTGTCGAAGTTAAGTGGAGCAGACAGTCACCGTCACTGGAGCTACAGACAGACGTTTTCGTACCAAGAAGTCCATAGCTTAGAGGATAAATGGCAGGACTCATGGATAGCCTGGATGATCGGGTTGGTTGATTTTTTAATTCTTTGCATTAGACTACGTTGAGCACGTCTTGTTACCTCCGAAAAGCTCAGGACATTGCGGGTAGCAAACATTTGCGAAGCTGAGCATCTCGGGGGTAATTTATGTAAGAGTCTAAAAGACCTGTTGTACAGCAAATTTTGGGTTCTGCCAGAACCTTTTTTATAATTCACCCAGAGTTGCTGACCGTATATATTACTGCAGAAAGTACGAAAGAGTGTGTCTTTAGCTTCACTTGTACAGAAACGAAAGTTCCTTATGGTCATATTCGCTTTAGCACACAGGCTTCGAGATTGTTTTCTTATATCCGAGTCATCACTCAAGGAACTGGTAATAGTTTGACCCAAATACTTAAACTCTTGTACTTCCTCAATTACTTCCCCATTCATTTTAAACCTTATATCAGCAGGCTGATTACAGCTTTTAGGATGAAATTGCATAACCTTAGTTTTTGTAACATTAAAAAGAATATCATGTTTCTGAGAATACACTTCGCAGACTTTTAGTAGCCGATCCAGACCTTTAACAGAGGGACTTATTAACACCATATCATCGGCATAAACTAAGTTATTTATCCTTGTGTTATCTATACAACATCCCACTGTTGCCTCATTAAGTGAAGCAATTAATCCGCCAATATACACATTAAACAGCATAGGGGAGAGCAAGGAGCCTTGTCTCACCCCGCAAGAGGAGCCAAAACACTCGTATAGTACATTGCCCCACCTAACAGTGAAAGATTGGTGGGAATACCAAAATTTCAAAAAATTTAGTATGTACATGGGAACCTTCCTGTCTTCTAGTTTTGCAAATAAAATATTGTGGTTCACCCTATCATATGCCTTACTTATATCTAGGAAACAGCTATAAATGGTTGAATTACTGTCAATGTATTTAGACATTGTTTCTTTAAGTACATAGATACACAGGTCAGTTGAGTGGGACCTTTTAAAGCCAAACTGATTAGGAGATGTCCATAGGTAATCATTTAATCGGAGTAACAAGAGTTTTTCTAGTAGTTTCGAGAAGCAGGAAGCGACAGCAATAGGCCTGTAATTATTGCTGGACAGAATGTCTCCGTACTTATTTTTGACCAGGGGCAAGATATATACCCTCATGAACTGTTGTATGGTAAATAGCAGTTTACAATTAATATGCAATCATTGTTCACTTGTAATTCAATGCCTAACAACCTTACATTATCGCTTGTTAAAAATCTTATATGTCTTGACAAATTTTTCGTTAATAAGAAAGCAACACCACCAAACGGCCTACCGTACATTGATTCATCTGACAAGCCAGTCTACTGCTGATGACGCATGGTACATAAAGTCATCATGGATGGTAGAGAGGAATTTTAGCTCTTGCTTAGGTAGCCAGTGCTCCTGCAGGAGTATCAAATCTGCACTGTCGCAGATTTTATGAACATCTACAGTGTGTGTGTATATATACGTATATATAATATATATATATATATATATTATATATATATATATAGAGAGAGAGAGAGAGAGAGAGAGAGAGAGAGAGAGAGAGAGAGAGAGAGAGAGAGAGAGAGAGAGAGAGAGAGAGAGAGAGAATCCCAAAAGTAGACATTTTTGTTTATTTCATAGTTTTTTATTTGATAATAAGTCAATAAATAATAACAAATTTATTGAATGAATATATTTATAATCGTGTTGCTTTTCCCTTTCCATTATGTAAAGTTGACACACGTTCTGGCATTCCATTAATGATCTTTGCCATTTGTTCTTGAGAACAATGATCGTGGTGTCTATTTACTTTGTCAGCCCTCTCTCTCTCTCTCTCTCTCTCTCTCTCTCTATATATATATATATATATATATTATATATAATATATAATATATATATACCCAACAACTCACTTAAAATTCTAAATAATAAAAAAAAAAAGCTACTGGAGTGACCTTGAACCTTGAATTATATTATTATATCGAAGCATTCGTGTGTTACAGTTCACGCAATACTGAAATTTTGCCCACAGAACAACAGCCACGAAGGAAACTGTTCGTGCCATGATAAATAACCATAGTCAGTACTGTAAATCGTAACAAATTTAATCTAAATTATAATTGTATACGTAATTGTAATGAATTTATAAAGAAATTTGAAACCCTTCATTCAATCTAAATTTGGTCCTTCAGGATTTATGCCTTAAGTAATACATATTCGTATATCATTTTTGTTTAATTGTATACTCTTGGCACCTGAAGTACATCCATTATTTTTTGGACATGCATGTATAGATACACAGTATAGCGCTATACTGTGTGTGTGTGTATAATATATATATATATATATATATATATATATATATAGGCGAAAAACTGATGCAAGGAAAACCTAATATTTAGCTTTTTCTGCATGGTCTGACAGTTGTTAATGTAAACAAATGGACGATGTTCGATCAATGCTAATTAAGCGTGACGCGGGTCGATCTCGAGCTTTCGTTGTAACGTCAGTACGAAAGTGTTCTGTAACGGCTTCGCTTAAGGCTCATTTTGGAGTGGCAAACGAATTAAAAAACGAGACAAAAGATTTCTCGCCTCGTTGCCATTGTTTTTGTCTCGGAGGAATTTAACTTCGGAGTGAAAGCTGGGGTTTTTGGTGGGGTGGGGGGGATATATAATTATTTTGAGGAAAAGAAACGACTTTTAAGCTTACTTATTACCTAATATTTAGGAACTTTAATTATTATTATTATATTATTATTATATATTTACTCTGAAACGAAAACATCCATTTAATCGGATTTAAGCATTTTTATATGCATTTACTTTATTTATCTATCCTATCTATCTATCTATCTATCTATCTATCTATCCATCTATCTGTGCTTTCGAGTTTTCATTACTTATGAGCAACTCTTTGAGTTTTGCAACTTTAAATGTTTGGAGTCTCTTCAATCCCTTTTCACGATTTTCTAAAGTAATTTACCGATTTTGCTCCAATGTTTTCTAAGTAATTAGACCTCTTACATATGAAACGAGAAGTTTGGAAGCCAGCAGGCCGGAGGAGAGAAGCCATAGGCAGTATATTCTCAGTCACACTTAATGGAATAAGCGTATTACGATCCTCTTAACGCCCCCTTATTCCGGTAATAATAAGGTTTTTTTATTACTTTCCTCTATGGTAATTACTCCGGTAATGACTTTAGTAATTGCAAAACAGAGAACCATTAAAACCACAAAGTCAATGCTGGAACTTTCTCTGTTGCGTAAAATATTAATGAAAAGCTCCTTTTTTTTTTTGTACTTCGGCTCGTCTGTTTACGTAGTCTTGTCGTTTGTAGCTAATAGGATTCGGTTTCTTAGTCCCCATTATGGTTTCTATGGTTTCTGAAGACGACGTGGAGCGTCTCTTAACATACGCCTTCCCTCGGTGTACAGGAATTTAATATGGTTATTTAAAAAAAAATGTTAATACACACGATGTGTTATGTATTTGTATGTTTTAGCTAAATATTTAAAATTAACAGAAAAAGATACATATGTTTGGTATGTATGTACAGTATGTATCCACACACACACACACACACACACACACACACACACACACATAACGAAATTATAACTATGATAATAATAATGTTCAGAACTTAAATTCAGAAACCAATTTCGATTAATTAAATATTAAAAATAATCCATCAAAATTATCCTCCAAAAGTAATTGTTTTATAATTTACTTTAATCATGTGAAGTTTTCAGAATTGGACGCTTCCACCTATTAACCATGTTTCAAAGCTTTATCCTAACCTAATTACCTTCTATAAATACAAAGTTATGCATAATTTGTAACATCACACACACACACACATGAATATATATATTCACATGTGTGTGTGTGTGTGTTGTGGTGTGTGTGTGTGACAGAGAGAGAGAGAGAGTCCTGAACATTCATTGTTTGTTTACCAAAACGTTTCGAGAATTTAGCTACCCATCTTCATTGGCGCTGTAGTATTTTTTATAAAAATAATTTTTAGTACTACAATAAAGGGAATTATAAAAAAATCATAAAAGTTTAAGTTTAAAATTGAAAACTTCATTTGAACTTAAAATAAATAACTAAAACCGAAACTTGAGATGTGTGTTAAAGATACACATGAATATTACTTAGAATTGCGCGGAAATTGTTTACTCGTTTCTTGGGAAGTTTGATTGCATGAAACTTAAAATTTATGTAATACTAAACTGCCTCTCAAAGTTTAAGAAACACGCCAAACATTGTATTTATAAAGGAGAACATGGGAAGAACATGACAACATACCATAAGAGCAAGGAGGGAAATAAAGTTATCCAAAAGCAGTTAATTTAGATGTTGAAATGTATTCATTATGATTGGGGCTTCATAATAATAATAATAATCACGTTTGTTTAATCTCGTTCGTAACGGCAATAGTTAGGTAACAGAGGGGACCGACTGTATAGTTTTGCGTTGGATCCACGAATCCCAGGTCGCTACATCAACCGGACGCGGAGGACGATCACCCGTCCAACTACTAAATAGACCCAACGTCGCTTAACTTCGCTGTTCTAATCGGGAGCGATGTTGCGGGTTCGCCACAGTGTATGTAGCCTTAACCAGCCTTGAACTGATTTATGTACACTAATTATGAAGTGTGTAGAGCAGTGATGCACAAACCCTGGCCCGCGGGCCAAATGTGTCCCCCACGGGTCTTTTCAGTGGCCCCACGGGTCTTTTCAATTCAATGAAAAAGTTAGAATATAAAAGTGACCCAATTTATGACTTAGATGGAAAGTAAGTAGGCTAATACATTTAGTTATTTTCTTCGCTTGGCCCTCACATCAAAAAAGTTTGTGCACCACTGGTATAGAGTGTCAGTCAGGCGGTTTACTGGTTTTCCACTGATCGTGAAAGAGTTGAACGTCGAAAGAAGTTAGTTGGTTGGTTGGTTGTTCGGAAGTTTGTGGAGAGATCAGTTCGTCCTCTTTTATCTACAGATAATACTTAAAATTTTATTGAAGAAATGGAAGACTGAAATTAATGACAATGAAACCGAAAACAAAAGAATTATTATTATTATTATTATTAATTAGTTATGGTTTCAACTAAATAAGTCACAACGTAACAACAAATACTGATCATAAACAAAATAGCCGAATGTTTTTGAAAGAGGACCGAAAGAAAAGACATTTTGGAATTTAGTTACAAAAAGTCACTTGTACAGCAATTAGCCAACGTTAAGTCACGTGACAGGAATCACAAAAAAAAGCGAAATACTGCATTTTCATGATATTCTCAGCTCACTGCCTCAGAAATGGAATTACAAGCTACCGACTTTTAAGGGCGAGGATGGCTCAGTGGGCTAAGGCGAAAACTTATGATTTGTTGCGATGTGGGCTTGAATTCCTCTGGGTTTCACTTTCTGCGTTTGGAAGATTGGAGGTCACAGACAAAGGGAAACAGGAATTGAGGAAGATTGTTCCAGAGTTGGCTGGTTGAGTAGATGAAAGATTAAAAATACAGATTAACCCTTGCGTTAGAGAGTTGGACAGAAAAGGAATGATACTGTGTTAAAAGTCTGGTACTGCGTGCTCTCTTTAAAGGAGGAGGCATGCAGTTAGAGCGTTCAGAAGAGCAGTGTCTGTTATAATAGCGATAGTAAAGAGAGAGTGAGGCAACATTGGGGCGAAGGGAGAGGGATTGAAGACAGTCAGTAAAGGGCGAGGAACTGATAAAACGAAAAACCTTTGATTCCACCCAGTCAAGTAGAGCTGTGTGGGTTGAGCCACTCCACACATGAGAAGCGTACTCCAAACAGGAGTGGACAAGACCCTTGTACAGAAACAGCAACTGACTGGAATGAAGAAACTGCGGAGCCAATACAACACCCCTAACCTCTTAGAAGCTGTTTTAGAAAGAGAGTATACCCTTATGTGATCTTTCCATGAAAGATCATAAGAAAAGGAAAAGGAAACGCTGTGTATTTTTTAAGGTAAGGGAATAGTTGTGTGGAAGATTGTGACGAGTAGACAGATGGAGAAACCGAGTTTTTGAGGCTTTAAAAACCACAAGGTTTTCTCTGCCCCAGTCAGAGATAGCAGAAAGAGCAGAGGTCAGGTGTACCATAGCCATCCTACGCGAAGCATGACTGTTGAGAGGGACGCTTTGTGAAGCGGTGATGGAGCGAAAAGTGGAATCCTCGACATAGGAGTGGATTGGACAGGAAGTGTGACTTAATAAGTCATTGATAAATAAAAGAAAGAGTAGATGACAGGACAGAACCCTGAGGAGTCCCACTATTAATAGCCGTAGGAGAAGAACAATGGCCATCTACAACTGCAGCTGTAGATCGGCCAGAACGGAAGTCAGAGATGAAGGGACAAATAGAAGGATAGAAACCGAAGGAGGGCAGTTCGGAAATTAAAGATGTGTGCCAAACTCTATGAAAAGCTTTTGATATGTCAAGTACAATAGCAAAGGTTTCACCGAAATCCCTAAAGGAGTATGACCAAGAGTCAGAGAGATATGCAAGAAGACTGCCAGTAGAGCGTCCCTTGCGGAACTCAAACTGACGATCTAAAAGAAGATTGTGAGAAGAGAGGTGTTTAAGAATCTTTCTATTAAGGATAGATTCAAAAACGTTTAAAAGGCAAGAAATCAAGGAAATTGGACGATAGTTGGAGGGTTGAGAGCTGTCACCCTTCTTTGGGACAGACTGAATGAAATCGAACTTCCAGCAGGAAGGAAAAGTACCAGATGAAAGAGTTTGCTTAGGCAGGGTGTCAGCACAGTGGCACAGTTCTTGAGAAAAACAGGAGGAACACCATCAGGACCGTACGCCTTCCTAGAGTTGAGCTCAGATAGGGCAGAAGAAACATCTTTGGAGGAGATTTTAATTTCAGACATAATTAAGCCGGAGAGAGGAGGACATGAAGGAACAGCACCGAAATCGTCCAGGGTTGGTTGAATTGGAGGCGAAAGTCTGAGCGAAGACTTCAGCTTTATCAGGAGAAGAGACGGCAACTGAGCTGTTGGGATGGAAAAGAATAGGGAAAGAAGAAGTAAAGATGTTGGAGAGGTTCTTGGCTAAATACCAGAAAGAGCGAGAAGAACTGGAAATTGATAGGTTTTCATATTTTTGTCTGATGAAGGAACTTTTGGTGAGTCGAAGAACAGCTTTCGCACGATTTCCGTCAGAAATATAAACTAAGTGAGAGGCAAGAGTTGAATGGCGATAGTACGGTATCTTCTGAAAGCCTTCTCTCCGTTGCGGATAGCGTTAAAACAATCAAAGGTTAAATCAAGGTTTTTTGTATTAGTAGTAGGAATAGAATATGGAATGTACGCCTTCATGCCCGAGAGAATCACCTCCGTGATGCGCTCAGCACACACTGAGGGGCCCCGGCCACGGAAGTAGTAATCATTTCGTGGGAAATCAAAGTAGTACTGCCTAAGGCCCCCCCCCCAATCAGCGGCGCCAAAGTGCCAAAGGCGTCTTCTCTTGGGAGGATTCAAAGGCCGAATTGGAGCGATAGGACAGGAAATAGATATAAGTTGTGGTCGGAGCTGCCAAACAGAGAAAAAAGTTTGACGGAGTAAGAAGAATGATGAGAGGTGAGTATAGAGAAAGTAGGAGAGTACTCAGCGAGGAGGAGAGGTGATGTTCAACATATTGAAAATTTAAGGAAAGGCCACGAATGTTGCAGTAGTTTATGAAAAGTGAATCAGACAGAGGCCCAAAACATCTCAAATGGGCAGTAACAGAACCATATCTGCTGCCTGGTCTGCGTTCCCGATATCGGCAGCGAGGGAGCCAGAAATTGGGATATTTATAATCCCCTCACCAGGGTACTCCAAGGCTCTTGAAGTCGTTGCCATTTTGTTTTTTAATTTTCAAAAGATTATGTAGTGTGTAAGAGGCATGTATGTATAGTGAGGAATAGGGAGAGAAGTGTGTGTTTGAGAGCATACTGGACTATTTACAGGGTAGATGAAACATGGCAAAAGCTCAGATAAAGAGGAAAGTGAGAGGAGAAACAGGAATTCCAACACTCCCTGTCTCCTGCCTAACGTCCTCCTCGGAGTACTTTCCTGGTCGATTGATGTCTACAATTTCCTCCTCCATTATACTGTATATACATATATATATATATATATATATATATATATATATATATATATAATATATATCACGTTAACCTCGTTGCTGTTCCGTGCGCTGGTCTCTCTTCACATGAAGGTCAAGCTAGTGGCCCCGCCTCTAGGTCTGGCTTGGTGGAGGAGCGAGTTGCTTTCTTGCGCTTTCCACCGTACATAGCCAGGTACACCCGTTTCATCTGGTACCGTCCTGAGCCAGGCATCTAGTCTTCTCTTGAAAACTTCAACTTTGACCCTTGTAACGTTTCCGAGGTCCTTTGGAAACTGGTTAAAAAGTCTTGACCCCTGACAACCAAGCTATTTACCTTCAGAGTTGAGGAGGTCCCTTGTCAGGAATTTAATTTGGAAACACTACACATTCTGCCTTTCCTATTTTCCAGTGTTGTTTGAATGGTAATTGGGTTTAGTTTGAGGTTTGGTAACAGTTTTTCGATCATTTTCCATATGTAGATTATGGTGTACCTCTTTCTTCTTTCCAGGGAGTACAGATTTAGTTTACGTAGTCTTTCCCAGTAGTTGAGTTCTTTGCAGCCATCAATCTTGTCTGTGAAATGTCTCTGCCTCTCTTCTAGTTTTTAGTTTCTTCCTTTTTATATGGGGACATCAAAACTGAGCAGTATTCAAGTTTTGGTATAATCAGTGTTTTTGGCAGAGGAATCATTACTGTCCTGTCCCTTCTTTTAAATGTTCTTAGTACCTGTCCCGCGATTCTTTTTGCTTTATTTATCGCTATCTGATTTTGTGTTTCGAATTTCGCATCATCGGTCATTATTACCCCCAGATTGATCGCTTTCGTGCTTCTCTAAATTTCCTGTCTATCTGGACCATAATATGCAGTCTGTTTAAGTTCCTCTTTTCTACCATATCTCAAGAGCTGAAATTTCTCAGTGTTAAATGTCATGTTGTTGTCTTCTGACCATTTGTATATTTTGTTCGTGTCCCTTTGCAAGGCCTTCACTTCATTTGCGCTGATTTTTTTGCTGATCTTTGTATCGTCTGCAAAGGATGTTACTATACTGTTGCTGTTTACTCCGCTGTCTACGTCTGTTAGCATGGTAATGAACAGGAGTGGGGCCAGTACTGTCCCTTGTGGTACTGAGCTGCGTACTTCCGATTCTGATGATGATGTACCTTGAATTTTGACGACCTGTAGACGTTCTCTGAGGAAGTTGTAGATCCATTTTCCCACTTTGCCTGTTATTCCCATATATTTCATTTTGTGTGCTATTATACCGTGATCACATTTGTCGAAAGCTTTAGCAAACTCTGTGTATATGACATCGTACTTGTCATTGCCTTCCAGTGCATCTAAGATATTGTCGTAGTGTTCTATTAGTTGTGATAGGCATGATCAACCTGACCGGAATCCGTGATGATTTTCGTTGAATCTTTCCAGTGTCTCCAAGAAATTATAAATTTTCTCTCTAACTATTCTTTCAAATACTTTGGTGAGGTGGGACGTCAATGACACTGGTCTTTAGTTCTTTGCTTGAGAGCTGTCCCCTCCTTTATATATAGGGACAATGTTTGGTCTTTTCAAGATGCTCGGTATTTCCCCAGTGTCTAAGGATCTTCTCCATATCCAGTATAAAGGTTTAGCTATTTCATTTTTACAGTTTTCAATCAAAAATGCGTTCCAATTGTCTGGAACTGCAGCTGAATGTGGTTTCACTTGTCCTATAGCTCTCGCTACATCTTCTGGGGTAAAATCAAAGCCTGTTGTACACTCTCCTTGCAACTCTTCAAAGAATGCATCTATGTCAGGTATCGCTTTGTCACTTTTTGGGGTACTAAAAACTGATTCATACTGTGCTCTCAATGTTTCAGATATTTCTTTTGGATCGTCGGTTCGTTCCTTATTTCTTTTCCTTAAGGGCCCAATAGCGGCGCGCGTTTTTGTTTTCCTTTTCGCATAGCTATAGAAGTATTTTGGATTTTCCTTTATTGCTTCCACCGCCTTTTCCTCTTCCCTCTCTGTATGGCCCTTTCCTGGCATTATTTCCGCAGTTGGCTAACTTCGCCTCCACTCTCTTTCTTTTGCGAAATATTCTTCTCTTTTGCCTCTCTAGCCAGCTCCTCTTTCCTTTTGGCTGTGATTTCGGAGCATATTTTTCTAAAATTCTCAGCGTTTTTTCTTCCAAGGTTGTTAGCATTTCTTCAGTTGTTTTATTCTCTAAAACTGTTCTCCACTCTATTTGAGCCATGTGCGATCTGATTGCTTCCCAATTTATAGTCTTGGAGTTTAAGTTAAAGGCCCCAAATTTTCTTCTTTCATCAATATGTGATTGTCTTTTAATGTTGTCGTCATATTTGTTGATATCTTGATTAAGTTGTGGTCTGAGATAATAGTTGGGGTTGTTTTTATATCAGCAATCAAGTTCGTGATATTCGTGAAAACCAGATCTAGGCAGTTATTTTTTTTCTGGTACTTTCTGTTATCTCCTGTGTCAGCATAAACTCATTTGTGAGGGCCATCAACATTTTTGCTTGGTCCTGGTCTTCTCTTGTGCCCCCCTTGTCCTGGTGAATATATATATATATATATATATATATATTCCTATCCACCTTTTTGTATTTTATAAATGTGAAGTTAAAGTCTCTGCAGATCATTATATTGGGAGATGGAGGGTTTATGGCCTTTATTAGTTAGCTTTCTGATGTCATCAATGGCCTCCGAGAATTTTTCGGGTGTTTGTAGGTCTATAGAGGACTATCAGTATCACGTCCATTTTTTCTATTTTCACTGCTAGGAGTTCCACAAAGCTGTTTATTTACTTATTATCATCTCTGTCATATGACCTTCGTGTACATATATAGCACAGCCACCTTTACGTCTCGTTGTTCTATCCACTCTTAGTAAGTTGAAGCCCTCTATATTTATCTCTTTCTTATCAATACAATGTTCGCAGTTTTCACAATTTCTTTGGCAATCCTTAAGATGAGTTTCTGTGAGGCATGCGATGTCCGCCCTTGTTTCGCCCATAAATCCTTTCAGGTACGAAACTTTGTTGAGTGATTGGTTTGGTCTTATTCCTTGAATATTAGTCAGGACAATGTTTATGTTCTTTGTTTTCCCTTGCCCCTTGTGCATTTTAAGTTCGTTTTCCTTCCTTCGATATCGCTTGTTTCGTTGCCCTTGGATCCTCCGAAAGAGATCCGTTTCCGCCTACCTGTTCTGATAGCTTCTTGCCCGGAAGCGGTTTGGCTCGGGGGTTTACAGCTGTGTTAACTGCATGCATTGGATAACATTTAGCAGCCGTATCGTGTCTGCGATGTTGAAAAAAAATTTTTGTTCGCTTGTGTTCCTGTTGTTATTCCTATTGTTAGTGTTATTCTTATTGTTATTTAAACTTTGTCCTTTTTTCTTTGGATCCATCGGGAAATGTTGATAGTAACATTTTTTCCAGTATTTGCAGGTTCCATATTTTGCGTAAGTCCTGCAGATGTCCTGGTGGTAGAATTTGTATCTGTCTCCAAATTTACAATGATCATTATTATCGAAGAAATTGCATATTGGGGGATGTTCATATATACATTGTCCTCTTTTAAATCTGCAATTATTTTTTATATAATATCTGCATATAATTCCTTCCCCATATTTAGTCGCGGCCTTTTTTGCTTCTTATTAGGGGACAGTTTCACTCCGTTTTTTTATTGCCCTCTTGTCTTTTCCTATTTGTGCTATTTGTGTTACTGTCCTTTGTTGCCCTTATACTATCTGTTGTCTTTATACTCTCTTTCGCCTTCATGGTTTCGGCCTCGTTGTGTGACGGTATTTGATTTTTTTCTCCTTCGCCTTTCTTCGTTTCTTCTGTTTTCCTCTGTTCTTTATTCCCACTTTCCTCTTTCATTTTCTTCTCGCAGTCTCTGCTTTAAATACTGCAAAAGAGTTTATTTCGGTCATTCAGTTTTCGCAGAAAATTTTTATTCCATTAAGTTGCTTCGCGTTCGTTATAAGGGAGAATTTTTTCATCTTCTCATTCTAGGCATCTAAAATAAAAAAGCAGCTGACAAAGATCGCACCTCATCGCCTTTGTCTCATCTGTTGCATTATTGCAGATACCACAGAGTTGCAGGAATTTTTTTATCATTTCCATGTTACTGATAGAGTGTAGTCGCTGGTGCACAAAATTGACTCAAAAAGGGTATTATGGGAAGTATTGGGTGGGGGTTGACTCAAGCTGAGTGAGGAAAAGTATTCTCCGTTACTCCGGGGGATGGGGGATGTGGCACGCTGTATACTTCTCACTGATTGATGCTCGCGACTGTGGTTGCGGGGGATAATGGGGGGGTATTTATAGGAATTTCGATAGGCAGCTAATTTTCTTCACAAAGAAACACTCGGAAAAATGCTGTATAGATTAACTCGCTTCGTTTTTATTTACTTTTTTTGATATATGCCACGATTTGTACTTTTTTAAAAGAAATACCACTATGTACTATCAATTAACTCACAATATCGGCACCGTTTGAAACTGATTAACTGCAGGATTTTTACTGTAATACCGCTTTTATTCGGACTTCGATCGAAACACGTGTAACCGTCACACCAGCAAAACACCTTTCAACCTTTCAAATGTTTCATGCGATGATTCCTCATTTCACGAAGGTCAAGCTTGTCGCCCTTCCTCTCGAGTTGGTCTGGTGAAGTAGAGAGTTGGTCTCTTGTACTCCCCACCTCACATAGGATTGTTCTGAGCCAGGCATCTAATCTTCTTTTGAAGATGTCCACCGCAACACCACTCGTGTTCCTTAGTTCTTTGGGCAGCTGATTAAACAGTCTTGGTCCTCTCATAACAAAACTATTTTCTTTAAGGGTTAAGGATGTTCCCTGTCTAGCCTTTAGTTTGGGAACACGACACAGTTTTACTTTTCTACTTTCCACTGTTGTTTCGGGGTTATAGGGTTCAGAGTAAGATTTGGAGCTAGTTTCTCCATTATTTTCCAAATGTAAATAGTGGTGTGTGTGTGTGTGTGTGTGTGTGTGTGTGTGTGTCTTCTCCTTTCCAGTGAATATAGGTTTAATTCGTGTAACCTTTTCCAGTAATTTAGTTCTTTGCACCCATTCATCTTGGCTGTGAAGCTTCTCTGAACCCCTTCTAGCTGACTAATGTCTTCTTTTTTATATGGGTATGTTAACTTAGGACGAGCAGTATTTCAACTTGGGTATGATCAGTGTTTACAATAGAGGAATTATTATATTCCTATCCCTTCGTTTAAAGGTTTTCAGTATCTGCCCAGTTATTCTCTTTGCTCTGTTTACTGCTATCTTATTCTGTTTCAAATTTCGCATCATCAGTCATTACAACTCGTAAATCTTTTGCTTTAGAATTTTTCTGAATTTCCTGTCCATTTGGGTATAGTATTCCATGGATTTTAGGTCCTCCCTTTTTCCGTTGTCTCTGGCAACGTCCTCATCTATGTCAGTTAGCATGATTATGAAGAGTAGTGGAGCTAATACTCTTCCTTGTGGTACTGAGCTGAGGAACTGATATATATATATATATATATATATATATATATATATATATATAATATATATATATATATATATATATATATATACTGTATATATATATATATATATTTTTTTTTTTTTTAAGTTCGGGAAGAACCGATTCGCCTCTATTTAAAAGGGCATATCTCAGCGGAAAAACAAAGAAAAAGTGAGAGGAAAGACAGAGGAAAAAGAAAGGGTGGAGGGGACAGTCGAAGTGGAAAAAGACCAAGGATGACAAGGACTGCAGGGTCGAGCCCCATCATCCTTGGGTGCTAGGGCCGGGAGGGCGCACGTGAAACCTCCAGGAACAAGCACGTACAAACGAGCACAAAGAGCACTCAAGAGCACGAGCTTAGAACCCCCTTGCGGGGATATATATATATATATATATATACACAAACTCAGAATGGTCCCCTGAGAAACTCAGGGGTGAGGGAAGCTATATTTATGGGATCTCTTTGCGAGAGACCCGTTGCCCACGGGCTAGCATCATGAAAAAGAAAAACTATGGTATTTGTCATTTACCATTACTTATTCGGACTATAGTGGATTTAATTTTCCCAGAAGAGTTCCTTGTTCCATGCACGGTCTGTGTTTAACATATATATATATATATATATATGTATATATATATATATATATATATATATATATATATATATATATATATATATATATATTGATGATGATTCCATAATTTTATTCGTTGTAAAGAAGGATATATAGAAAGTCCTTTGAATTGGTTGTGTGATTATCTTTTAATGCTACTATTTAAAGAGCTTATCTGGGTTTTACCTCTTATCTGGAGAGGATGTTTTTACTCTCCTCAGAAGAAGAAAAAATGAAAGAACTGCATTCATATAATATTTACTTTGACATTACTTTGTTATATATATATATATATATATATATATATATATATATATATATACACACGAGTATATTGTGTTTGTTACAGGGAATCTGTGTAACTAGGGATTTCACGAAATCCCTAAAATGTTCAGGGATTTCATGTAAGGTTAAGCCGTGCTATTTTTGTTAGTTTTAACGAAAATATTACGACTTAACCAATCGTCAAGGACGCACAGTGACCTACCCGGGCATTCAATTCACCTAACCGGGCATTCAATAATTTTTCTGTAAGCTTAAAGAAAATATCACGACTTAACCTTACATGAAATCCCAAAACATTTCAGGGATTTCATGAAATCTCTAGTTACACAGATTCCCTGTAACATATGCAGGTAGCACATTTATATCGATATAATGATGAAAAAAGCTCGATTAATCAACCCTTTATTTTCGAAACGATAGTGATCTGGCAATTTCGAAATAGCAACATAAATAACACAAATTTCAATATCGGTATGAAAATGGGGTTGAAACTGAGCACTGATGTAAATTCATTATTCAGGATGTACAGAAACAACATTTATCCTCACCTTTAAAGAAAATATGCTTTGGAATTGCTAATTGCACATATTTTATTAACATATTGTTGCATCAACAGTTCCTCAACATTAATTTGTAAACTGTCACAAGTATCATCCACATTTCAATGATATTCTGCCTTCACAGGGAGCCAACTATTCCCTCGACACCATCTTCGCCTCTTCACATAAGGCTTTCTTTGTTTATTGACACACAGCCGCGACCAACGTGGCGTCACATCGCACCTGGAGTCGAGATTCCATCGCAAACAGCCCTCAGTCAAGCTGCCCTCAGTCTGCGTTCGCCTATTCATTCTCTAACTTTAGTAACTTCTAAATTCATTTAATCGCGCGCCTTCCTATTTTAAGTTTGTCATTAAATTACTATTGTGATTTTATCCTTTTGTTATCAACGTTAATCAGTAACTCCATCTCTTCACCTTACTGCACAATTAAACTAAACATCGTGACTCTATTCACAACCCAAACATTCAAGCTTACCTGACTATTCATTCAGTTCATAATAATTGCAACTTTTATTGACTTTTATCATTTATTAGTCTTGGTTAATTAAAGGAAAATCAATGGTGGCTTATCAATCACCTTCCTTTATTTATGACATTCATTATTCTGATTGAAAAACCTGAGGACCCATCAAGAAAACATTCATTATTTTAATTAATCTAATTACATTTATTATAGGGTCTACTGTCTGTTGGCTAATATACAGTGTGTGTGTGTATATATATATATGTGTGTGTGTATATATATATATATTATATATATATATATATGTGTGTGTGTGTACACACACACACACACACACACACACACACACACACACACCATCAAAAGCTTTTGATAGAGTCTGGCACAAATCTTTGATTTCCAAACTACCCTCCTTCGGTTTCTATTCATCTATCTGTGTCTTCATCTCTGAATTCCTCTCCGACCAATCGATCTATAGCCGCAGTTGTAGGTGACCACTAAAAATTCTCTTAAAGCAATTAATAGTGTTGTTCTTGAGGGTTCCCTCTTATCACCCACTCTCTTCCTCCTATTTATTATGATCCTGTCCTATCCACTCCTATTCCGGTGATTCTACTCTTCACGTCTCCACCCGCTTCATAAAGTGTCCCTCTCAACGGTCACTTTCCAGTATCACTAATTGGGGCAGAGGAAACCTCGTGGTTTTCAGTGCTTCAGAAACCCAGTTCCTTCATTTGTCATTCGTCACAATCTTCCACGACTATCCCCTTATCTTCAACAATACACAACTTAATCCTTCCTCTTTTAACATTCTTGGTGTTTCCTTTTCTCATGATCTTTCTTGGAAATATTATATATATACTCTCTAAAACAGCTTCTAAGAAGTTAGGTGTGCTGTGCCACTCCGCAGTTTCTTCACACACACACACACCCGCTCAATTCTTCTCGCTGTACAGGTGTCTTGTCCACTCCTGTGTGGAGTTTCTCATGTGCTGTGTGCCTCAACCCACCCACACAACTCTTCTTGACCTGGTCGAATCAAAGGCTTTTCGTCTCATCATTTCCCCGCCCCTTACTACTGTCGTCAATCCCTCTCTCTTCGTCGCAATGTCGTCTCACTCTCTCTTCACTATCGCTATTATAACGGACACTGCTCTTCTGAACTCTCTGACTGCGTGCCTCCTCCTTTAAGGGTAACTTGCAGTGTCAGACTTTCGATACATTCTTATCCTTTTCCTGTCCATCTCTGTAACGCAAGGGTTAATCGGTATTCTCAACCTTTCATTTTCTCAACCGGTCAGCTGGAAAACAACCTTCTTCAATCCATCTTTCCCTCTGTCTATGAGGATTTTATATTTTTGCCCTTTTCTTCTCCTTCTATTGGGGAGGAGGGCGTTTTTGCGGGTATTCGCCTTGGCCCCTCTTTCCTTCATAAAAAAATAATAACACGTCGTCAGTTTAACCCTTCAATAAATTCATCCTCACTGAATAGTGAGGATGTTATTGCATGATTTAAATTTAGTCCCACAGAGGGGGATGAGGAGATATTACAGAGACGACAAAGCTTAACGTAAAATACGAGCCATGGGTCGGTACATCATCTAAACACGGGGGACGGTTACCCATCCAACTATTAACCAGACCCAAATGTCGCCCGACTTCGCTAATCATGCGGGAAGCAGTCTTGCGACGTGTCATGACAAGAAACTTTTAATAATAATCATTGTGGATGCCAAGATGTTTACAGGGATTATGAGAGTTGGTTTCTGGTTTCAGGGTCGCCGGTTCAGGATTCCAAATTGATGACCATTTAATTAGTAATTCGTTGTTTTAATATTTCAATATAAAAGTTGTTCTTTTTAATTATATTTAATTATCTTAATTGGTCTGTTGAAAGTAATTACAGTTTGTAATAGTTTAATAATGGGTTATTTTTAAAAAGCTACTTTGCATTATTTATATATATATATATATATATATATATATATATATATATATTTATATATATATATATATATATATATATATATATATATATATATATATATATATATATATACAGGGTGATTCATAAGTCCTGTCGCAAAGGCATTTATTTTATAGTTATCTTTGGGATAAGGCTTTTGAATTACCATATATATATATATATATATATATATATATATATATATATATATATATATATATATATATATATATATATATATATATACAGATATATGTATATATATATATATATATATATATATATATATATATATATATATATATATATATATATATATATATATATATATACAGTGTATATATATATATATATATATATACAGTGTATATATATATATATATATATATATATATATAGTATATATAGTGTGCATGCATTTTTATTGACTGTTATAATGTTATAATGTTATAATGTTTCAGACCAACAAAGACCCTAGGATCCACTCATGGCTGGTCTACCTAACTGTGTTCGTAATCGTGTATTGTGTATACACATACGAGGAAAAGTGTAGGTGTGGCTGTAAAGACTGTACAGTAATGTAGAAATGTGTGTGCACCCATTATGGGTCTCCCATTTAAAGGTGTTTGTGGGGCAAGTGAAGATCATGAGTTTTTCAATACTTCACAGTACTATGGGGGGCACCGCTCGGCAGAGGAATCTCTTTAAATGGGGTGTGTAAGGACAGAGAGTATCCCCTAACCCAAGACGCTGCCTCCCTATATCCCACAACACTTGTGTTGAACTGTGGGATCTATCCCCACAAAGCCTTAATTTTACTACCTTAAACTATACCCTTTCTATCAACATGCGCGTCCAATCGATTCTTAAACATGTTTATAGACGTGCTACTAATTACTTCTACCGGCAAACTATTCCAGCTATTTACTATTCTATGCGTAAAAAAGTTTTTCGCAACTGCTGTCTCGAACCTTCTACTTGTCAACTTACACCCGTTATTTCTAGTCCTATTATATTGAGATATTTCGAAAAAGCTATCTCTATCTACGTTTCAAACCCATTCATAATTTTGAAAACCTGGATTAGATCACCCCTTAACCTCCTAGTCTCGAGTGTAGTCAATTTTAACTCTTTAAGCCTATCCTCGTACGACTTTGACCTAAGAGACGGAATCATCTTAGTTGCTCGTCTTTGAACTCTTTCGATTTTGTCTATATCTTTGCGCATATGCGGATTCCAAAATTGGACCGCGTACTCCAAATGGGGTCTAACTAATGATTTATAAAGAGGAACTATAATATCGCGCGATTTGTACTCAAAATTTCGAGCTATAAAACCTAACACTTTGTTCGCCTTATTGACCGCCGCTGTACTTTGTTTCGCTACTTTTAAATCACCAGTGACTATAACTCCTAAATCTTTTTCCTGCTCTACGCTTGTTAAATCTTTCCCTGACATACTATACGCAAAATTACCGTTACGCGAACCTATATGCATAATTTTGCACTTATCCACGTTAAATCTCATTTGCCATGTGACTGACCAATCAACGATTTTATTCAGATCTTCCTGAATTTTACCTCTATCTTCGTCATTAATCGCCCTACCACCCAGCTTCGTGTCATCCGCAAACTTTGAAACTGTACTGACTAGGCCGACATCTAAATCGTGTGTGTGTATATATATATATATATATATATATATATATATATATGATGAATAAAACCACGAAGGAAAGGAAACACAAAATGGTGCTCAAGCGCTTTCGTCTAATGACATCCTCAGGAACACTGAAGTACATAAAAAGGTTAAGCCTATATATAGGTTACAGAAAGAAAAAAAGAAAAAATAAATAACATACATACACACACACACACACATATATATATATACATATACATACATATCTATATATACAAATACATACATACATACATACATACATATATATACAATAAACAGAGAAGTAAAAATAATAAAAAAAAAAAAAATTTAAAATTAAAAACCTTAAAGGATTACCAGTGAGGCGTACAGATTTGTAAAGAAAAATATCGATTTTTATCACAAGATCAAATGGATTATAAAAATACAAATTTATACTGGAACTCTGTCCG